>CAIGRK010324192.1:0-10109 GCA_903798315.1 Fraxinus greggii | reverse complement strand
TTACTGTAATTTTTGGAAGTTAAATCCCACTTCGAGTAGAAATTGCCTCAATTAGCTAGCTCTCCACAATACTTACTGCCATTACGCGTTGTTTGTAATTTGTCTCAGTGTCACTTAATAGGTCTCTGGCTGTCTTTCTGAGAATGACTTTTAGCTATATGTCCCATTTGATTCTCCAAATTCTTTATGGTAGCCCCTTGAATTTGCAAAGTCTTATGAGTCCCTTGCATGAAGTTAATTGATGCTTCAGCTGTTTTTGTAAATGCTTCTTCTCATGAGCACTTCTATTTTGGCTATTGTAGACTTGATGGTGCATTTTGATATGTGTACCTTGAAATGACTGGTTATTGTTCCAGGATAAATGTGGTTGATTTCTCCAACCAGAATTGTATGTGTTGGAATGGTTTATTCTTATGTCTCTAAAAATTTTGTGTGTAGTTAACATCCTCAACTATTTGAACAAATGGACTTCCCATAATGTATGAGAGGTTCTTTTTGATGGATGAGGATGATGTGTCGAAACTTTGCTTGCGCGCACGATGGCATCCCAGCCGCACGTGCCGTCTTTAAGCTCGCGCCCACGCCCATTCAACTTTCAACATTCATTCATTTTGGTCCCCAGCTTTGTATAATGTGCTTTTTGAGCCCATTCTTGATAAGATCTTGGTCATTTATCTTTAGACATTCAATTGAGTCCAAGCATCTTGTAATTGTCAACATTAGGTCCGAATCAACTATTGAATAGTTGCAATTAGGTACTCGAATTTTAGATTTCGCCCTTTTTTTTTGCCAAATTTTGCCTCTTTCTTCCAATTTAGCTTCCAATTATCGAGTTTCACCTAAGCAAAAAAAATATACAATAAATTAAGCTATAATTAATCAAAAGAATGATAAAACACCTATATTTTAAGGTTCAAATAAGTGTATAAATTACACTCATCAAACACCCTCAAACTTAAAACATTTGTTTATTCTATAACTTAACACAAAAACAGATATGTAGTAAAATTTTGATTACATAACATGCCGTTTTGGTTTAGGATTGTAATTATTGTATTAAATTCATACGGTTTCAAGATCACCATACTATGATCAACATCAACTTATTCAACGCAAAACCGATGTGTGTGTGTGTGTGTGTGTGTGTGAAGAATGAAGTAAAATATCATGAATTCACAAGTTGCTTCAATTTCTAGACCATTAATGGTGAAATTTGTCATTCTTGACTCGTAAGATTCACACCCTCAAACTTATTCTCCTCACTCTCTTTAGTTTAGATGGATCTCACTTAATGCAAATCAATATATCAACAAATAAGGATTTTTCAAAATTTGTATTGCTTCAACCTCCAAAACTCGACTAGAATAATAATCCATTGTCAAATATCTAATTCTCTCAAACAAGTATTTGGGAACTTAACCAAGACATTTAGTATGTAATATTTATTTTTTATTTTTTATCTTATATGAAGACTTCTCTCCATTAAATTTTTAAAATAACCATTGTAGCGAGCTTTTAGCCAATGACTTTCAAGTTATATGACTATATAAGACAAGTTTTAGATACCTTGTAGACTTAATCACACGAGTTATAAAGACTACAAAGAGACATTTCACAATGAGACAACTTTTTTTTCTTGTTTGTCATGATTAGTACAATGTCCTTAATTAAACACTCATTCTAAAAAATCGACCCTCAATTTAAGATTTTCACCAAATTTTTATCTTATTGCCATGATTAGTGCTACATGATTTTTTTTCGCTATTTTTGACTAAAATAGTTTTTTTTTTTCCCTTTTCTAGGCTAAATATAAATATTATAACATTTTTAATTAAACAAAAATATGTCTAAAACTAATGCAACCTATCAAGATACATGTAATGCAAATACATAAAGTATAATAAATTTTTTAAAAAATTAAGAAATTGGATTATCTCACAATAAGCGCTTAATTTAAAGTCTCTAGCTAGACTTTGTTGAGAAGTTAATCATAGTGGTTCAAAGTGGACTTTATTGGCAAAGCTTTTATCACAATGTTCAGCATTTCCAACCTTTTTTTATTTTCCATGCTTGAAGAGCTCATTTTTAATTATTGAGGTTCTCATTTGTTCCACCAACTCCTTTTTTATGTTGCACTTTAAATGCTCTTTTGTTTCTCCTCCTTAACCTTTCTACTATTCTCTTCATGTGATGGTTTCTCAATAGTGGTATAGATTTTGAACTTCTCTTGTTCATCATCCACCCTCAAGAGTTCTCCTACTTCAAAGTCCAAGATAGCAAGACTTTTGATAAGAAAGATCGATCCTAGATTAGTAGTGGCGTATCTAATGGTTCTTCTATGTCCATGACAACAAAGTCAACTTGGGATAAAAACTTGTCCACTTTAATGAGCACATTCTCAATCACTCCTCAAGGGTATTTGATTGATTTGTCCTCCAGTTGAAGGGAGATAGTGTGTCTTTTAGATATTCCAAACCTAAATTTCTATTCACAGAAAAAGCCAATAAATTAATACTTGATCTGAAATCACATAAACAACTGACAGTAGAATCATTTCATATTGAGCAAGGCATTTAGAAACTCCCTAGATCTTTTTTTAGTAGATAAATTGTTTTGCAGAATAGCACTACACTCTTCATTTAGTTTGATGGTCTCAAATTCAATGAGCTTTCTTTCTTTGATAAGATCTCTTTCAAAAACTTTTCATAACTTGGTATCTGAGATATGGTTTCAATTAATGAGATGTTGGCATGAAGCTTCCTAAATTTGACCAAGAACTTTGCAAATTGTTTTTCGATCTTCCTTTTCTTCAATCTCTAAGGAAAGAGGACATGAAGCACATATGTCTTGATATGAACGATTGCTTTAACCTGTGGACTATCTTACTTCTAATCTAGAACTATTTTTGTTGGTTGTTCAGATTTATCTCCTCATATATGGAAGGTACATTTTCATTTACTACCACCCGTCTCTTTACTGTAATTTTTGGAAGTTAAACCACACTTAGAGTAGAAATTGCCTCAATTAGCTAGCTCTCCGCAACACTTACTGCCATTACCTGTTGTTTGTAATTTGTCTCAGTGTCACTTAACAGGTCTCTAGCTGTCTTTCTGAGAATGACTTTAGCTATGTGTCCCATTTGATTCTCCAAATTCTTTATGGCAGCCCCTTGAATTTGCAAAGTCTTATGAGTCCCTTCCATGAAGTTAATTGATGCTTCAGCTGTTTTGGTAAACGCTTCTTCTCATGAGCATTTCTATTTTAGCTATTGGAGACCTGATGGTGCATTTTGATATGTGTACCTTGAAATGACTGGTTATTGTTCCAGGAGAAATGTGGTTGATTTCTCCAACAAGAATTGTATGTGTTAGAATGGTTTATTCTTATGTCTCTAAAAATTTTGTGTGTAGTTAACATCCTCTACTATTTGAACAAATGGACTTCCCATACTACAATCCACACTTTCGTGATTCTCCTCGCAATGATTACATCTTAGCCCAACTGTTTGAACTGCATTCATTGTTGATCTACCTCTTTGGTTAGTGTTGCTAGTTGTTCTGAGGTTGCTGTCAGTGTGTCAACCTCATGTATTCCAACAACTTTCTTTCCACCGTATCTCTGTCGGCCACAATTTACTAGTGTATGCCAGATCCTCCATGATTTGATAAATTTGATCCGACGTTTTTTTGTAACTAACCCATCACAGACAAGGTTGACGTTAACTTTGCTCGTCGAATTTAACCCAATGTAAAAGTACTAGAGTTGTAGACATTTCTGTAAACCATGTTGAGAGCATTGTCATATTAGTCAATTGTATCTTTCCCATGCTTCGTAGTAGCATTCTGAATTAAGTTGAGAAAATATTGTGATTTCATCTCCTAACTTGGCAATTCTCTTTGGTGCGAAGTATTTATTTAAGAACTTTTGACTCAAATTGTTCCAAGTAATGATGCTATGAGGTGGAAAAGTATCCAACTGTTCTCTAGCTGAATCTATTCAAGTATAGGGAAAGAGCTTCAACTAAACTATATAGTGGAAACCTCTGGATATTCAATTGTTGTGCATGTATCCAAAAATCTTGAGATATGAGCAGTTGGATTGTCAGAGGGCCTCCCAAAGAATTGTAGTACATTCTGGAACAAATTTATCACGTCTGTCCTCAATTGGCAATTGGCTTCCCCAAATGCTAGGCAAGTTATGCTGGATTTGCCTTTTACCACTAGTAGAACCATGTATTCCCCCATTGATCTCGTGTTCTCATTACCCACAGCTACAATCGGATGTGTTGCATCTTCATTCAACCCAACGGCCACTTGATTTTGTATGTCTCCTGCCATTAGTTTTGCTTGCTATTTTTTGTTTCTATCTGTTCTTTTTTCTCAACCTGAATGTTCGTTCAATTTTTGGATCAAGTAGACCAAGATTACCATGTCTCGAATTGAGCATACAAGATCCTGAAAAAGAAAGAGGAAAAAACACAATAATTTTTAGGGAAAATTGAAGCGGAGGTCCCAAACCTTTCATTTTGTTGCAAAATATACATTAACTTTCTATTTTTGTGGCTGCAGTCCCAAACCTTTTAATTTAATAGCCGTCGTAGTCCATTGGATGGATTCCATCCAAAATCCCGTTAGTCAAGACTAAAATTGAAATTTTGACTCAAATAGACAGATTAAATGTAGGGTAAAATTATCAATTTATATTTCTATAATAAAGTATAATTTTTCAATTTGAGTCAAAATTTCAATTCAGCATTGAATAACAGGATTCTGGATAGAATCCATCCAATGGACTATGGTTGCCATTAAAGTAAAAGGTTTGTGATTGCAGCCACAAAAATAGAATGTTAAGATATATTCCGCAATAAAATGAAAGGTTTGGGACCTCCGCTGCAATTTTTCCTAATTTTTTTCTATAGTAAAAATTCAAAAACTAAGAAAGCAACAAAAAAAAGTTCAGATTATAATTAAAAATAACTAAAGCTTATCAAATACAATAATCCCTGGAAAAAAACAGCGCCAAAAATTTAATCGTTTGATTTTCCGCAAATGTACAGTATCGCGAATAAGTAATAAAGTAATGAATAAAACATTGTTTCCACGATGACTATGTTTTCAATCTAAGATCAATTATTTCTAACTCTAATCGAATAGAAAATTTTATTTGCAGAGTTTATATTAATTAACTAATTAAACTAACAATGTTAATGAGCAAATTACCAAGATTTTGTAAATTTGGATTTGATATTATTGAGACCTTGAATCCCCCTTATTAATCTATTTCAATGCAATTAAAATAATATGACAATGTGTACGAATTCTTGTTTATCAATTTTCCAAAATTAATTAAAAGTATCTCTCAATATCAATTGAATTTATCCTCTCATATGACATTTCTATATTTCTATGAAAAATGCGAACATAAAGCGTGTATTAAAAGTGTTAGAGCATCTATAGAAACATATAAAGTATAGCGCTATATCTATATCCCCTATCGAATTTTACATTTGTTGTTATAAAGTACGATCTATCCTATTGTTTCTTTCGAAAATCAATAAAATTCACAATCAATCCAATTAGTGGTCAAGTAATTGCAAATGCATTAAATCTTATAGCAGTCATTCGATATTTAACAAATATTGGACGTCAAATTATCGAATTTATATTGAAACATCGTAATAAAGGTTCACCAATATCTTAGTAATTGGAAACCTAGATTAGCATTACAAAATCACAAGAAATCATAATTAATTGAAAAGATAAAACTTGAATTTTACATTGATGGAGAAAGATGAAGATGAGTCTTGATCTTTACATTGATGAAGGAGAACATGAAGATGAGTCTTGATCTCTTGATTTGTTCAATTGTGTCTTGAATAAATCTCCAAATCTTCTTCTCGTTTCTCCAAAAACCAAGTTTTGATGTTCAATTTGTTGAATTCTTGCAATTGCACATTAATTCTCAGTGATTTGGCTTCCCATTTCTTGGAATAATGGATGAAAATAATTTATGAGTGGTTCTTTTTTTTATGGATGAGATTGTTGTGTATTTATAGATTTCAAAATTGGCCGAAAATCACATTAAATTTTGATTTGGAGATGAATTCTAAATAAATCGGGAAATTGCAGCCCAGGTCTCGAAACTTTGCCTGCTCCGGCTCTTGGGTCATTTTTCTGTAAGCCGGCGCGGGTGCGCTGACTTTAGGCCACGCCCATCCAACCTTTACCCTTCATTCATTTGGTCCCCAACTTTGTATTATGTGCTTTTTAAGCCTTTTCTTGATATGATCTTGGTTCTTTATCTTCGAATTCATCAAATAGAATCCAAGCATCCTCCAATTGTCAATATTAAATCTGAATCAACTATTAAATATTTGCAATTAGGTACACGAACTTTGAATTTTGCTCTCCCCCTTCTATTTTTGCCTTTCTTCCAACTTAGTTTCTAATTATCGAGTTTCACCTAAGTAAAAAAAAAAATACAATAATTATCAAGTTTCGCCTAAGCTATAATCAATCAAAAGAACGATGAAATGTCAATATTTTTAAGACCAAATAAGTGTAGAAATTACAATTATCAAGTGATAAAATGTAAAAGAGAGCTATCAGATTTTTAATATGAAATTAAAATTTTTGAAAGTTTGGAGATTAAATTACACAATTTGATAACTTGAGAGGGCAAAATTCAAACGATTATAAAGGTTCAAGGACCAATTTGAAAGAGTTTGGAAATTTTGGCGTCGAAATTGAAGTTTAGAATAAAAAAAATCAAAGGTGAATAAAAACCTGAAAAGTGACTAACGCTGCAAGAAAAAAGTTGAGCTTGGGACCAACTGGGTTGAATCAGAAAGTTTAAAAAAAAAAGGAAAACAAAAAATGGAAAACAAAATCAGAGGTCAAGGATTGACCTCTTTCAACGTGGTCCAACTTAAGCTTATGTGTTCCCACTTTCCAGGCCACAGGTTGTATTAAGTGGGTTTTTATTTTTTTTTATATAGTTTCTTGATCCATTTTGACTCGTTTCGAAGTACAACTCCCAATGGCAAAAATCAAGAAATAGAGATTTGAAGTTCTTGAGGGAAGAAGATTATTAGTGCAACCCTTCAAATTTGGTTATTTACTCCAATTCTTTGTTGTATTTTTCTTCTCCCATGATGTATAACTAAACGATTAGTCGGAACGAACGGATGTAACATAATTTTTTAACCTTAATAGAGAAATCTGATGTTTCTGGATCTATAGTTTGAAACATAAATGTACATATTTATGCGAAATGAAAATGATAAAAGTAAAGTTGTAATATAAAATGTATGATTCTTTACCTAATAAATTTCATGAAAACATGTATAAATAGATAAGTTCTTATGTAGTAGATGTAATCATAAGTCTCCATTTTATTAATCTGACAATGCACGGAATTTGATATGCACATAATAAATGTGATTATAGTCAACTTATCTTATATAGTTTTAATACTATCTTTGAAGGATTTTACATATAAAATATATAATTCAAGTGATATTATCACAAGGAAGAGTATATACGTGCTGTACTTTTTTCCCTTGATCAAAATTTTGTTCGATTGAGTTTTTCCAACGAGGTTTTTAACGAGACGACTCTTGTAGCGTACTCAAAAGAATAATATATTCTTTTTCCTTCATTAGAATTTTTTCACGGGGTTTTTCCTAATAAGATTTTAAATTTTAATGAGGCATATTCTTTATGTAATGAATGTCTATAACATACCAGACATTTATCCTCAAAATCTCCTATATGCATGAGATTCCTCAAGAGATCAACTAGAGCTATTTTTCGAATCATCATGTTACTACAATTATAAAAGATTGAAATATCTCGTAGTGCTTTTTGAAAACTATACAAGACATTATGAGACATACTTCACCAGGAATTGCAATATTGAAGACATTGACATATAAGACAAGATGAATTGATACAAGAATTGTTATATGAATGAGCAGCTGTACACTTTTTCTTTAGCTTAAGATTTGTCCTACTGAATTTTCTTGACAATGTTTTAACGAGCCAAATATTTTGTAATGTGTCATTAAACGGAGAGTATTATAAATGGTAAGTTTATTAGTAAATGACAATTGTACCCCTACAGCTAAGAGTGGGCTTGAAAACCACAGCCCGAAAAATCGACCCAACCCGAAACGCATCGGTTTGGGTCTGTTTAGGGATAAATACGGGTCGGATCGGGTAAAATAAATTTAAAATAATTGTGGGTTGGGTCAGTTCAGCCTAACAAACCGACCCGGCCTAAATTATTTCAGCCTAAAGTTAATCTCCAACTACAGTAGCAATACTACTCCTAATTCTCGTTTCTCGCTTCTCCAACGACGTCCGACCGTGCTCACCGACACCGTCGCCACCTTATACTCAGATCCAACTTCACGACGGAACCCTACCACCACCACCACGAACATGTCCCTTTTGACCTTCTGATAGCTGACATCGAGCGCCACAGTGAGGACAAGCAATGGGAGCACAACTACTTTCAGATCCACCATCCCGAGTTGCTGATTCAAGCTAAGTCGACTCACCAGGGAGGCTCCCGAACAAGAGTCCCAGCCTGAGTAGGAGGACTTCATGAATACCGAGGACTACGTGAATGATGAGGAATGATTTAATGTTACCAACAGGTTGGTGGTTTTGTTCCCCAAGATCGATATGGGCCCTATGGATGGGTACATGAGTGAGCACGAGCTGACTGAGTGGAACTTGTAGCAGAGCCGTGAGAGGTTTTGCATCGGACTGAAAGGGAGATGGAGGTACATGATAAGAATAAAGATGAAAATCAAACAAAATTGAATTGTAATTCAATACCTCGAAGTAAGGAGGATGAGATGGAGAATTGCGTTTTTTTGGGTGCAACAGGTTTCTTCGGCTTGGGTTCTCTCTTGGACTTGGCAGACTTAGCCGGTGGATTCTCTTCCACAACTGGTTCTGCGGGAGGAGTAATTATTGTAAAGGAGTCTCTTTTCAGTTTCAGACTTTGCAATGGACGTAATTCTGCTTCTTACTGGACCCGACCCGATCCGATTCGAGTTGGGTCGGTTTAGGGTAGGAGCCAGTTCGGGTCGATTTTTGAAAAAGGCCAAAATCGGGTATATCGGGACGGTTCGATTTTGGGCCAAACCCGACCCGACCTGACCCAATGCCCACCCCTACCTACAGCCCTAGAAATTATTATCATTATATCCTTAATTCTTCCCTATAAATATGAGACTTTGAGTTTCAGTAAAATACACATAAGTCTATTGACTTTTCTAGTTTTCTCTCTAATTTATTATAAAGACAACACTAGTGCGTAAAATAATACCTAATTGGTAGAAGATTTTGAAAACCAATCAAGAATAAGGATGCAAGCCCCTAAAGGAAAAGTTTAAAAGAATGGATGAAAAATGAGAACAAGAATATGGTGCAAAGTTGTCTTCTTTCAATTGCAAAGTGAAATAAGAAACTTAATAAATTATTTCTCTACTTTTTTTATGAGACATTCTTCTAAAAATTACTATTTAAAATATTATTTTTTGCAAATAATAGTTGTCAAACAGAGGCTAAATGTTGTGAGGAAATAGTAAATTTGACTATTAAAAAAAAAAATTTTTTTTTGTATTGAAAGGAATATGCAATACGATTATTTATAATAAATCAAAGAAAGGAAAGGAAAACTTAACCCCTATTTGACAATCATCTTCAAAACTCTTTAATTTTCATATTCATTTTCAACTATACATTTACACAATAAAATATTTTCCATATAAATCCAAAAAAATTTCTACTTATTAACCACACATTTTTCAAAAAATAACTATTTAAAACTCTATTTTTTCAAAATAATAGTCATCAAAGATAGGGATTAAAATGATTGTCTTCTAACCTAAACCCACCCCGACGTCCTAAAGCATCGGTAAGCCAAGAATGACCCCCACCATGAGGCACCACCATCTTCAATAGGGAAATAAGTGAAAATAACCTTTTAAAATCATCATATTTCCAAAATAGTCTTTGACATTATGAACTACCTAAAATACCCTTAATATAAAAATCTCTTTTTTAAGTAATTCTACTATAAAATAGATTACA
>CAIGRK010324170.1:0-15906 GCA_903798315.1 Fraxinus greggii | reverse complement strand
CACCACTCCCCGACAACGGCACCAAAATTTAGTGTGTGCTGTCGTAGGCACTGAAAAAGTGTATTATGGTAATGTATACAAAGTAATGAAATGTATGGAATCTATTTCACTCTTAATTGTTGTGAAGTCTAAGTAAAGACTCTCTCAATTCTTGATTTGTTTGCATTCTATTGAATTTTTGAGATATCAGGAAAAGGTAAACTGATATTTTAATTATTTTTTCGTGCAGGTTGTTTATTGTATTGATTTGGCAGCGTAAATGTTGGACAAGAATTTTGGTGTATTTTCTGTTCTTTCTTGGGCAATATTGTCAGGCATCGGAATAAAATTGACAGGAATGAATATATCTACTACATGATCTTAAGATTGAAACTTGTGAATTTGTTAGGTGCATGTGTGAACAAAAAATGCAATGGAACTATTGTTTGGATAATAAGTTCTAATCATGCAGTGCTTGCAAATACTCTGTAATAGTATGTTCTCTCTATAATATATGCGCCTGTTTTTAATGAATATGCTTGCAAAACTAAAGAAACTATATACTTCCAGATTCTATGGTAGCGGATACGAATGAGAAAGCACATTATTCTATGTATATCATTAGATGTTTATATATTCTAAAATGGATTCTCATTTTAACAATATCACTTAGAAAAAAATAAATGTAATCATGCAACGTACGATGCACCACTAGTATCATTTTAAATATAGAGTGTTAGCATTCTACTTAGATAGTATTACTCTTCCTTCAAACATCCATTACAAAGAAGATTTTATCCTTTTTTTTTCTTAGTTGAAGTTAAAAAAAAAATTAATAATAATAATAATAAGCATGCAAGGGGCGGGTGGTTGCCAAAACAAGAGATAAGTTAAGGTAGGGGACGGAACCATGGGGCAAGGTTAAGATGGGGAGGTTGAGTGGGATAGAGGAGTGAAACTAGGACAAAGTGAATAAAAACGGGTTAAAATTTTAGTTTTCACTGAATTTTGTGAAATATATATATCAATTTTCGTCGAACTTCTAAAAAAAATTCGAGTTACCAATGAATTTATCAAAATGTTGTCACATCCGCTACTTTGTGTTTAACCATCTCAAAAGTTATCAGACTTGAGAACTTACCAAAATGTTATATCAACCGATGTTTTTTGTACCTCTGTCATATACAATTTTTACATACATGGGATGTTTATCTAAAATATTATGTTTAAAAAGATAATTTATTAAACTAAAAGGGCAAAAAAAATATGCATATGAAATCTAACATGTTTAGTGCCAATATTATTTAAATGATTATTGGTTTGAATTTGATATAAACTGTATTTCGGGGCCCAATTAATTATTCTTAAAAAACATAAGGTGAAAATGAAAGGAAAATATTTTTTCGTTTTCCGGAGGGAGTGGTTTGATTCGGTGTGACTTTAAAGGAGAAACATAATTCAATGACTTTCTTAACTTCATTAATTGAAGATCTTTACAATATCTTTTGTCCAAAGGATAGATAAATTTATAATAATATTAAGCCCTCCGTTTGATAAAAATTAAAATCAAATTTTCAATAAATTATGATAAAAGTTGATGAATTATGTAGATGAAAAGATGTGAATTCCATATAATATATGAATAAAATTAATTGTTAATTTTGATTTGAAATTTTAATTAAATTTTAATTCAGATGAGGCTAAATATTACATGAGCGTGGAATCATTATATTAGTTATTTTATTCAACTCATATTTAGTGCTTGTTTGGGCAAAATTAAAAGTTAATTAAAATTGAAAATATAATCGTNAAATGATAGATTCATTTAAATGTAAACTCAAATAACTCATTTAATTCAGCATATAAAGTGCAGCAATATATACTAATGCTGGATAGCATTATTCTAACTTTTTTGACACCATAACATGATTTGAAAAATGAGTGTGTGAAAAATTGGGGCCAACCGTATAGTTTGTTTGGGAGGAATTAAAAGTTAATTAAAATTGAAAATATAGTCGTTATTGGGTCTCACTCGTCTAATAAAAGTCAACAATAAAGACTAATTTTTTAATTTTAATCTGATTTTAATCTCTACCGAACACGTCCTTAAACCATTCCAATAGTATATTTTCGGACTATGTGATCATCTCAAATCAATGTCACAATAATAGCGTAACTTTCACATCAAAATAGTACAACAAGAATTGACTGGATTCTTTTCTTCTTTTACAACCAATTATTGAGCCTCTCAATTATTACAAAACCAATAATATCTTTCAATCTTTAATCCCGCTATTATGTGAGGCTCAGTAATTGATTGTAAGGACGAAAGGTGTATATATCTATATTGAATCCTGCTGCTTGGCCAGGGTTAAAAACAGATCAAAATATTGGGGACGATTTTGTCGCCTCCTATTGGAGGGGCGCCTGTGGGGAGCTTTCACATCAAAATAGTATAACAATAATTGACTGGATTCTTTTCTTCTTTTACAATCAATTATTGAGCCTCTCAATTATTAGAAACCCAATAATTTCTTTTTATCTTTCAATCTTTAATCCCCCTATTATGTGGGGGCTCAATAATTGATTGTAAGGACGAAAGGTGTATATATTTATATTGGACCCTGCTGCTTGGCCAAGGTTAAAAACAGATCAAAATCGCCTCCCTATTTTTTGATCTGTTCTCTAACCTGGCCAAGTAGATTAATTCATTTATATTTGGATTTTACAATGAGACACGCACATGTATAACCATGTTACATCAAGATTACCTAGGATGAAGAAATAAAGTAACTGAAATAAACAATTCATGGAAACATGCCTATAGTGATCAATTAAATCATCCACGATATATTTTTCAATAATAAAAAATATCTTCAATATTAGCGAACATCTCTCTTCTCCAACATAGTTTTTACATGTCACTTTCTACAAAGTTTTTCAGGGGGGGAGCTAGGATTCAATGGTACAGGGGGCTACTGGGTTGTACAGTGAAAAAAAAGAGGCTACAACCAATTTTTTTTTTTAACAGAACCTGGGCTTGAACAAGGGTGGGCTCTCTCTGCCCCTTTTTCTCCACACTTTATTTTTTAAAAAAAATCTCTACCCCCTTCCGGCCCCCCATGGTTCTATACATATATATATCAGCTTAAGATCGATAATAATTAAGCAAAAGAAATGGAAGGTAAACTGCAACAAAAACATTTTGTTCTAGTGCATGGTACATGCCATGGAGCTTGGTGCTGGTACAGGCTACAATCACTACTGGAGGAGGAGGGCCATCGCGTCACATCAATATCTTGCAACCTCCGGCATCAACATGAAAAGCCTAGACGAGATTCGCACATTTTTCGATTATACACTGTCGTTGTCGAGGTAATGGAGTCGATTCCACCAGACGAAAATGTTGTTCTAGTTGGACAGTCTTGGTGGCATGAACATGGCTCTTGCAATGGAGAACTATCCTCAAAAGATTTCTTTTGCGGTTTTTATTGCGGCTATGATGCCTGATACGGTACATACGCCAATCTATTTTTTTGAACAGGTAAAAATGTGTCTGCACTTAGAAATAGCTTATCATCCTAGATTTTAAAAGTATTAGGGAAGAAAATGGTAATTACCTTGTTTTTACTTGTTTAAATAATATTCAGAAATTTACGAAATTCAAAGAAAACCTTTAATTAACAATTTTGATTAGAAATTGTGTTGCGTACTTTGTTATGAACATCAACAAAAATAGTAACATAATTTTCAGGCTTTAATCATCCAAAAAGATTAACCAGTAATTAGAGTTGACATTATTTATTTAAAAAAATAACAAAAACAACGATGACGTAAATTATTTTGAAGCAAAATTTGTTCGCGGAAACAAAGTGATTTGTTTTTGTTGATAAATTTCACTTAAGTTACTTTCATTAACTTACTTTGCAGGAGTTTGAAGGGACCTCAAAGGAAGATTTTATGGATAATCAAATCATACATTTTGTAAACCCGAGGATCATCTTCTATCAATACTCTTTAACCCCCCCAGTACACATCATCCAAATTATATCAACTTTGTCCTCCTGAGGTAAAAAAGAATGAGTTATGCTATGGGTACATAACTCATAACATAAGGTTGTCCATAATGAAAACATGAAGGCCCCCTATTGGGGGGCGCCTGGGCCTCAAAGGAAGACTTTATGGATAATGTACCCATAGTATAACTCTTTTTTTTTTTACCTCAGGAGGACAGAGTTGATATAATTTGGATGATGTGTACTGGGGGGCCAAAGAGCATTGATAGAAGATGATCCTCGGGTTTACCAAAAGGTATGATTTGATTATCCATAAAATCTTTCTTTGAGGCTCAGGCGCCCACCAATAGGTGGTCTTCATGTGTCCATTATGGACACCCTTATGTTATGGGTTATGTACCATAGCATAACTCATGTGATTTAAAGCTAATTTTGAAAACATCCCAAATTGACATCCCTTAGATGTAGTAAGCAATTTAAGCCTTATGTTGTAGTAAGTGTTAGGCCTACAAAGCCCCAATTGTATGTATGTTTGTCGTAGGCTCGTCCAGCGCAGTTGTGGCTTGTATATTTTATCTTATTTTATTTTGTTGTAATTTTCTATTTCCAATAACAATTCTAGAAATATTATGTCTTTTTTAAATATAAACATGCTATTTATTATGATATAAATTGTTGACCTAAAAAAATGTATCAATAGAATTCCTTCCATCTCCCCTCCACGTAGAAATCACATGCTCACTGGAACTTCACGTTACAAGGCAAAAGCCATCAGCTGTGAAAAGGATTCGATGACCGTTTGCACTCAACGGTCAAGTCAACGGCTGGACGAAAGAAAAAAATAGTGCAAGAGAGGGAGAGGGAATTTGGATAAGGATAGAAATCATACATCTTTGTGAATGAAACCATTGGTACCCCTTGGGGTCCAAGCTCAAGTCCCAAACTTGAACAATATAAAATTGTTTCTATTCTTCTAGTTTTCCTATGTGGGTTGGCATTTTTCAATTTTCCACCAATTATATTCCCAATTTTTTTTTTTTAACTTCAAGTGGTCATTTTTTATATTAATTTCTTATTCACCCTAAATTGATTTTGAGAAAATCAATGCATTACATTAATCTATTCATGAAGTAAAATATACTCGGTCAAAGAAATTTTTTGTCTAACTAACGGGACCTACTAAAATAATTGGTCAAAGTTGGTCAAACCAACTAATAAAAACCGATTTTTCCCAACAATAAATCCATAAAAAAAATTCTACTTTTTAAGCGAATATAGCCACTGTGGTTTGTGATCAATCAATACCCAAAGAAAAAAGAAATAATAATAATAATAATAATAATAATAATAATAATAGAGGACTCCATTGACCAAAGGTTTAGCGAGATACTAACACCGACCAAAGATTGGTTGTTGGAGGTTTTGAACTATTAAAATTGGACTAATTTTTTAATACTCTTTTACGACTGAAACATGATTGCCGAACATCAATGTATTGACCAAAATAATTCTACGAAACAAGATAGTTTAGATTAAAAGAACTAACATGTTCAAAAAAATAAACGAATCATATGCTAATTAATAAGACTAATAATCGTATTGCCACACGCGCAGCATTGTACAATACATATTTTGTTTCAAATACCATTTACTTGAACAAAGGAAATAAGCTTTCAGTCTAACAATTTAAATATTGAGAATTAAGCTCTCTATTTTGAGCCTCATTCTTTAAAAATTTATTTTTTAAAACTTATTTTTAAGCACATACTCCAAAAAAATAATTTTACGCTTAGATTAAATTTTTTCTTATTTTTTAACTATATATTCTCTAAAAAAAATATTACTATAAAAAATCTATTTTTCTCAAAAATGAGATTGATGACTACTTTATTAAACCATATTGGTTGCAGACCTCTACCAAAATCTTATCAAGATCCTACAGTTGCTATAAATGGTATTCATGTAAAATCAAAATTTTTATTGTAAGATTATTGATCCAACATTTTCTACCAAGGAAGAAGCTGGAGAGAAAGGATCAATGACAGACTCAATTGCAGGTACTGATTTGATAGTTTTTCATTGGCAATTTTTTGTTTATTTTTTGAGTAGTGCTACAAGTACGGGGGGTTTTTTACAGGGAGGTGGGTGGTGTGTTTACAGGGAAGACATAGCATTGGGGTTGAGGTGAATTTTTTATTTTTATTTTTCAAACATGTGAGGCAATCAGTGTCTCTCACCTGACAGTCCCTGTGAAAAGTCTCTGTACGTGAGGCTTTATACAATTTTTTTTAAACTACCAACTGTATGCGTGTTAAAAATCCTGTCATTCACCCTGTTTGTATAAAATTTCTTCTACCAATCCTCTACTTGTGGAAAAAGGTCTTGTCACATCAAAATAGTAAATCCCATGTAGTGGTTAGAAGATCTAGGTGAAATAAATGTTGACAATGGGTTTATATAATAGCCATTATCGCTACGTGATAACACATTATTGAACAATTTTTATAAAAAAAATAAAAATAAATTTGTCTATAATTTTTATAATTTTTTGAAAACAAAGGAGATGTCAAAAACAATATAGAGTAAAGAATGTACATTTAGTATTCTTGTTTATATAAATGGTTTGGCCAACCTTGCCGAACGCGTTCTCCTACAATAATAGATGTAACTAGCTTTGAATGAATGAGAAAATAGTAGCCTAAAGTAGTATTTTGAAAATTGTAAACTTGCAACGTTGAAAGTTGAAAATTGAATTTGAAATTGGATGGAGACAAGTAGAAATGTTTGTCCTATATTGAAAAATGAAAGTTCAAGTGACCTATATAGGGGTGGGCATAGGTAGGGTTGGGTCGGTTTTTGCCCAAACTCAAACTCAACCCAACCCAACATTGTAGGTTTGTTCGAAATCCAACCCAATCCAACTCATGTAAATGTTGAAACCCAACCCAACCCAATTATGTGTCGATCGGTTAGGTTGGATTGGTAGATTTGAGAAAAATTTATTGCACAAAAATTAAAATCATCCATTTTTTTGATGTAAAATAATATTAATACTATGATAAATTAACCTCTAAAGTCAAAACTATCTCATTTGACTGCGCGAAAAAAAGAAAAAAAAACAACAGATAGTTGATATTCAGGGCTACATGTTCAACAACAACAGAAAGCACAACTTAATAGCTAAGAGATTAAATATATTCAACATAATAGTTCTTATTTATGAGGCTTAAATTTCTTCATGGAAGCAAATAATTTTTAATGGGCTACGAACGAAGCTATAATCCTACCAAATTTGAAAAAACAAGAGAATAATCGTAAATTTCTAATACCATTACAACAATCAAAGCTATAAACAAAAATTTGGTCATTTCCACAGGCAAGCAAATTGAATCGAGATAAATCAGAAAACAGAAATAAATATCTAACAAATCCCAATAAGCAAACCCCATTAACTAATATTCATTGGCTATAGGAAAGCATAAATAAATCACTAGCAAATCCCAATGAGCCAAATCCATTTATTAAAATTCTTGGCTATAAGAAAACTTAAACAAATCACTAGCAAATCCCAATAAGAAAAACCCATTAATTAAAATCCAAATTTGGACATAAGGCGTTTGGGTTGGGATCGGCGAGCAGGGGACTGAAGACAGGGAGCGTATAGTTTGGAGGAGCAGAGTATATATATACTCGCACACATGATGTAAACTGATGAAGTACATAAGAAGCAGCAGATTATATTAAAATTCTGCTAACAAAATAACATAAATCGAGAAGGAAACTCACCTGTTGAGCCCTATAAACCAGAAATTGAAACGAGATCTGGAATCCCCATCTCGCCCTATCTCTATGAGCCCTAAATTCGGCGATTTGAGGGGAGAAAATGACGGGAGTGACAGACAGAGAGAAAATGAAAGAATGAAGTGAAAAGTCTAGGTTTTGTCGTTTTGTTTGGTTATGAAATCTAAGGTTTTTTTAAAACATGCATGTCGGGCCGGGTTGGGTCGGGTTTGGCGGGTTTTTTGGTTCAACCCGCAACCTGACCCAACCCGAACCGCCTTCAACACCCCAAACCCGAACCCAACCAAAAAAAAATGAAAAAAACTGGCCCAAACCGATCGGTACGAGTTGGTTCGGGCGGGTTGGTTCGGGTTTTTGCCCAGCCCTGGACCTATATTCATATTTATACATAGTTACTAAAATTGAATCGGATCATTGTGTCCGGACGGGACTGAGAACCGTCGACCCGGATAGTGGTTCGGTCCAGGTACATCAACTGGTCAACACATGCAAATGAATTAATCAAGAACCAGTTGAACATGGAAAAACAGTCCGATTCGGATGGGTTTAAGAGGGAACCAAAACCGGTTCAAATACTTAATAGATTTTTTTTATCAAAGTGCAATGTAAATATTTTTTTTCAGTTTGTGATAGTAGTGATTCGAACAAGAGCCTCTAGCATAGAAATTTACTTGACACACTTTGGAAACTAGTGAACATTTGTAATATAATGTGAGCAAAGTATATATATTTAAATTCAGCAAAACTGTTTTCTTTTTGTTTCAAAAATACATTTTAATTAGAATTATGGTCTAATCACGATCCACCTGTTGAACCACTGACCCAGTGACCCGATGATTTTTTCGAGTCGATTATCGAGTCGGGTCTAATAACTATGTATTTATACTCTAGAATGAAACTTGACAACTGTTCGGGAGGGATTAAAATCAGATTAAAATTGAAAAACTAGCCGTTATTGTTGACTTTTATGAGATGAGAAAATTCACAACGGCCATATTTTCAATTTTAATTGACTTTTAATCTGTACCGAACAGGCCTTTGATTTTGATCTCAAAGAGTATCACTAGTATTTGAAAGTCGAAAGACTTAAATGTTAATGGATCCATGTGCGCAGTCGCCACAAGATCTTGATCTCAAAGACTTAAACTTAAATCTTCATATCAAAGAGTATCTCATTGCTCTTTGTTTGGAAAGATATGCCCTGGATCATAAATATAGTAAAACTTGGACAAAAATTTCACTCAAGAAATAATACGGCTTTACTATGAAATAGGAACATCGGATTACAAGATGACTTTCAAATAGAAGTTGCAAAGTATCTAAAACTCTCTATTTATCTTAATAACAAATTCTATCTTTCTCAAATCTTTACTTAGTGCTATATTGTTTTTGGCACTCACTTAGAACACACATGCATGGAAGGAGCACATCCTAATGTCTATTTATAGATTTTGTAAGGTGGTTTGCCAATTGACGAATACAACTTGCATTCCTCCTTTAGTAGATGAAAAATCAAGCAAGAATTTGACCAACCAATAAGCTTTCTTTTCTTCCTAGACTTCGGTTAGTAGCAAAGATCAATTTGATAACTACAACTTATCTTTTAAAGACCTCTATCAACATCCAACCCTATTATCTAAGAAGTAAAATTAAATTTTATCTCCACCTTTAACACTCTTCATGTGCGCAACCGTCACTGGTCTTTGAGGGTGGCTTGATATTTTTTTTTTTTTTTGACAAGTAAATGGCCCCAAGTATTTTCAATCTCATTTTCACTTTTTGTGGCCCCACGTATTAAATTATTGTTTAGGTCTGGCAACATCCCTAATATTTGAATATTGTAAGGAGTGTTCTACACAATTGCATCAATTTACATTTTATGCCCTTGACATTGCGGTGGTAGAATTGACGTGAATTGAAGACAATAGTCTTGGAAAAGGGAGGGTAAATGTTTCGACCACGGCTAACGGTACAATAAAGGAAAATTAAATTATGATAAAACATGTTCAACTTTTGCAATTTTTTATTGGTTTGTGTTGCGTTTTTTATATCGCAAGTGTACGATATTGTAACAAGTAATATAATGGACCAATGAGCCCAGACTATCGTTCCTTCGAGGACTAAGCTTCAATACCTAATTTACTATTTTTAACTACTATTTAACGAAAACAACTGAAGAGTTGTGATTTATTGTGCTTTTTATCTAACTATTGAAAACAAGTGGATGCACACAAAGTTCGGCTTAGTGTTTCAAATATGAAATTGATATTAGGGTACTAAAAGTTCATTTATTGATAAGCTTTAAATATTAATTCAAGATTCATAATCTAATGTAGTGTTCGATCGAACTCTTCTATTGTATTCAATTTACCCTTCTTAAGTTCTCATTGAGCCTATTTAGCCAATTCAATCACATAACTTTATGTGAATCAATTTTAGTTAAACGAAATATTAGTTCTAAGAATTCATTATGTGGTCTAAATCTAAAAGTCACCACTCGATTCGTAATAAATTCACAAAATTATTGAATTAGTGATCAAATAATTCAAAACAATAAGTGCATAATTAAAATCAACACATATATATTGAAAGAACTTGAATTTTGAATAAAAAAATAAATGGTCTCAAAAGATTACATTGTTTGCTCTAATAAAAAAACTTAGCTACTTATAATAATGGAAGGAAAACTAAATATTTGCATGGAGTACATCACCAGGTTTTGAATTGAAATGTAGAAAAGATGATGAATCTTACACGTTCTCTTCTTGCCTCCAATCTTGTGTTATACTTCACCTCTTGTGTTTCCCGAACTTGGAGTCTTACTGGGCTTTTAACGGGCCTAAATTGTACAACCTTAGGGCAGACAATGCGGTGCCTAGGCGCTTGAGGGCAGCACCTGAGCGTCGCAATGTAGACTCTAGGTATCGCCTAGGAGCTATGAGTGCACTACATCTCTATTATTTTCTTACATCTTCAGGCAATCCCAGTGCCTAGGCATTTGGGTCTAAGCGCTTGGGCACTACATCTCTGTCCCAAATCTCATCCTAGTGCTTGGGCACTCTAGCAGTTTGCTGCTCATTAGTCTTGGTTTTGGCTTGTTTGTTTACTTTGGCGCCCTTTTAAACCACCTCACATGACCTTTAAAACAATACTACAAACACATCAAAAATGTTCTATACTCGTAAATTCTAGTAAATAATCAAGTTAAAATTGTACAAAATTCATGAGTAAAAGCACACTTGTCAAATACCCATAAATTTAACACTTTGCTAGTTCTCGAGAAAAAACTGAATGAAAAAGAAAATCACTTAGGTAGGTAGCTTACTTTTTTGGCTCAGTATTGAGAACATTATATCACATTTATGAACGGTTTCAAAATCACAACATAAAAGCCAAACTTCCACTTATCCAATGCAAAACGGGTGTGTTTGTGAGGAATCAAGTGTATCGTCGTATATTCACAAGTTCATTCAATTCCCAACTCTCCGTAGTCAATTATCTCATTTCTACGCTCGTAGGATTCACACACCCCCAAACTTGTTTCTTTAATTTTTTTTCCTTAGGCGTAATTCTAAAGTTTAGTTTCTTTGATAAGTTCTTTACACCAATTTGATTTAGTCTAAACCAGTAGTGTCAACATTTCATTTATGTTATGATTCTCTCAATTATGAGTACTTCAACAATTAAGTTTATACCAAATGATTCAAACTCACTAGTTATCTAGTTCTCTAACAATTAGTTCTTACTTGCACACTTGCATATAGTTTTTCTCTTTTCGATGTTTTATTTTCAGCTCAATATTGACCTCACCAATTTTTCTCTTCTTGACCCCTGTAACGAACTTTTAGTCAGTAACTTCTCGGCTTTTGAATACCAAAGGGTGACATGTTTCAAGATACCACTACGGATTTACTAACTTGAGTAAAAAATGTGCGGACGTGAGGCATAAGCTCAATAAGTACAATGCTTATTTTCTATAGAAGAAAAGCAAAATTTGCAGCTTTTAGATCTCTAGCATTTGGTCATCACCAAGCTTATACTAGAAAGTCAAATACACTCAATACAAATCTTTTTCACATGCACGGAATCACCATAATCTTAAATCAATTCTTTTACGGGCTAGAACACCCCAAATTATTATATATATGGTTAAAGGATGTTATGAATCAAGGATTAAGGGATTAAGAATCCAAGTCATCTATTCAGCCTATACTATGAATCTTCATGTTCCTGTACGATGATATACACAATTATAGTGCATAAATATTGTCATGTTTCACATGGATAAGTAGAAAATTAAAATCAAGCACATGATTCATTCACGATTCATAAACTAATTCATGCTTTCAAATATATTCATCTTAGCCGACAAGGCTATCTAACTCACACAAACATGTGATACATTTTTTTAGTATGTATATAAAAAACAAAACAAGCAAATAGTAGATAAACATTTACATGACTAAATGAAATAGGCAAATAATGTTGTATCCCTCTGAATTTAAACTAAACATTGTTCCCAATATAAAATTTAAGGAAAGATGAGGAAGACTTACCTGATTGAAGACGTTAATTGTCTTCATCGTCGTCTGTGTCATGGTGAGGCGGTTCAGGGTTTGCCTTGTGATCAGGCAGTTGAGGGAATGTGTTGTCAGAGTATATCCACGCCAGTACTGCGTTGAATTCATTTTGATAACAAAATTGCGCGTACATTGTATTTTCAAGTTCATCCGTAGTTGCATTACATGAAGCTGAGTAGCAAGGTAGCTGTATGTTCATTGACTGGGAAGGTTGACATGATTTGGAATGTCGTTCTCCCTGTGGTGCACTAGTAGAGCCCTATCGGCTCATGAATTTCCAAGTCTGCACCCGTGTGATAGCTGGTTTGGGGTGCACAACCTCCTCAAATGGATGTGTGACAACACAACTCTTTAGACAAAGCTCATAAATTAACATGGGGTGTCCCAAACCCCTTGTGGTCGAGCCTAGCAGAGTATGTAAGATGTTATTGAGAATAACTTTTCCAACATCAATTGTCAGGTGACACTGAATATCATAATTTAGTGTTGCTCGCTCCTTGGTCATCTTCCTTAAATTGCTGCTTGGTACTAGTTTTGGCCGATATGAAGTGATGCCAAGCCTTACAAAACGAAGACACGCCATTAGTAGGGAAATGAATGACGTCTGTTGCCGACTGTTTCCACGAAGTCCCAGATTCTGCATTTATTTGGGATCAATTACCTTTTCACGAATCTTAAAATACTTGTCATCATCAATATCCGAAATATTATAAAACTTGTTGATGGAGGTTCTATCAAAATGGATCCATTTATCCTGCACAAACACCCGGAAGTCTCCCCGTGTTCCTTTTTATTGGCGTAAAATTCTCTAACAGCCAGAATTAGTGCAGGTCATGGCTTTTTGGCAAAAACTTCCCATTTTCGTTGTTCAATCTGCTCCACCTTGTGATTGTCAAAACCTCTTTCAGGTATATAGGTCTTGTGCACCACCAAGTTATTATATCCTTCGGCGGCCTCGGCACTAATGAATTTGCTCCTGTCATAGGAGCTGGAAGATAAGGCTGCGGCTTTTGATCTCTTTTTAGGCAGCATTGTACCTGTACAGGTATATAAAATGCAAATCATTAGCTTAAGAGGTGACAAATGCAAAAGGAAAATAAAATGAGGCCCCCAAACCTAGCCATGTTAATCTAACTTGATTTTGATGTTTTCTACGAACAAATTTAATACAATTCCACACCAATGGGAGTTCTTACATAATACCAATCAACCACATAGCTAGTTTAGCCTTAATTACACAAGAATGTCCACTCAGGCAATTTATCAAACAAGCTGAAGGCATCCTATTTCACCCAATTTTCTTTTAATAATTTATGTTATTCATGCCACACTTTCTAACATCACAAAGAATTCAAGACATCACAACTACCTAATCCCCCCTCTTCAAATATTTATGGAAAAAATTCAACAATAACTACCATCGTATACAAGTACAGATGGATAGATGCTATACTTTGAGATTGATGTGGAGTAATGAAATCACAATTTGCAACAATTAAACATGGATATCTTGTGGTTATGTGCTGATTGAAAGAATGGTGCAGTGTGTGGTGGGAAATAGAACAGCCACTATCGTGAGAGAAACGAGTTCGTGTCGTGTGATGAAAATTTGAAGAAGAAGGAATCGTGTGTGTGTGTGTGTGTGTGTTCTTGGTGAGAGGCATATGATTTTAGGGCTTGGGAGAGTTCTTGGGAGGAAGGGGGAGTTGAATTTGTAAGTGGGTAGGAATGGATGTGTTTAAAATTGCGGTTAGGGGGATAAAAATGGGGGGAACTGCATCGCAGAACCTGAGCGTTGCGTTTCTAAAAAAATGTTGCATCGTAACACATGAGCGCTGCGTTTCTGGGAAAAATGGCAGCGTCGCAGTGCCTGCCAAAAAAGCTGTGTCGCAGTGCCCAGTTAAAAACAAGTTTTTTTTGACAATTTTACCTTTCGTTCCCTATCCTGTAATTTATTCCTCCTCCCCCAACTTGATTCATAGAAATTTTCCATGTTTTCGCTTGTTTAATAGTCTTTTTTTGCCATGGAATTGGTTTTCTCACTTGTGTCCACACGTGCACTTTTTCCTTGAAATTGTGGAATTGCTTTTCCCACAATTTTGGTGGAAAAATGGAATTTCAGCTTTCTTTGGACAATTGGAACAAATTTTATAACCAATTGTAAAAAAAAAAAAAATAATTTTATTTCTTTGGACAATTGGAAAAAATTTTATAACCAAATTTAAAAAAAAAAAAAAATCATTTTAATGGACAATTTTCATTTAAAACAAAGTCAAACGAACACTAAATTATGATAAAAAAATTATTTTCTTGGAAATATTTTTTTTTCGTTTTTACTTTTTGGTAATGGAAACAAATTTTATAACCAATTGTGGAAAAAATTATCACTTTAATGGATAATTTTCATGTAAAACAAAACCAAACGAATACAAAAAGATACAAAATTTTAAAATTTTTCGGGTAGGAAATTATACCAATCAAATACACTTAATTAACAATTCTCTGGAAAACAAGTTCTAGACAATTGTTTTCTCTGGAATTCATTTTCTTTCCACCCTGTTTTCACATTTACTATCAAACGGGCCCTAAATTCTACTCTCCCTTTCATGCTTTTATACCCCTAAACTTGACATTTGTCCTACAAAACACAAGAAGATTGCTACTTACAATATAAAACACAATTCGAAAATAAATAAAGAAAATAAAAAACTATATATTGAGAAAGGGTTAAAGTTTGGGTTGCCTCCTAAGAAGCGCTTATTTAAAGTCATTAGTTTAACTTTATGTGTTATTATTCTAAAACTGTGAGTTCAAAGCTTTCTTTTAACGGTTGGAAAGTTTTCCACATAGTGTTTGATACGAACCTTGAGATTTTTATTTGTTGGATGATATAGTTCAACTGTACCTTAAGGAAATACTTGATTTCCCTTGAAAGGTTCGAACAATCTTGATTTCAATTTTCCTGGAAAGAGTTTAAGGGCGTGTTCGGTAGGGATTAAAATCGGATTAAAATTGAAAAATTAATCGTTATTGTTGACTTTTATTAGACGAGTCGGACCCAATAACGGCTATATTTTCAATTTTAATTGACTTTTAATTCCTACTGAACACGCTCTAAATCTGTAATTGTACAAATGCACTTGATTTCCAGAGTTTAAATCTGGAATTGTACAAATGCACTTGCTTTCCTAGACAGAAAATTCGTTGTCTAATGTTTTTGTCATGCCACTGCTTTGTCCTTTCTTTGCAGATAGATGCATTTTCATAGGATTCTCTTATGAATTCTTCTAATTCATGAAGCTGTAGTATTCTCGTTTCTTCAGTCTTTTCTAAGTCCATGTTCAACTGTTTCATCCCCAATATGCTTTGTGCTCAAACTCAACTATTAAGCTACACGCTTTTCCAAACACTATCTAGTATGGTAACATTCCAATCTGTGTCTTGTAAGCAGTGTGATAGGCCCACAAAGCATCATCCAATTTCTTGGACAAATCTTTTCAAGTTGCATTCACCGTGAGTTCCAAAATTCT
>CAIGRK010324163.1:0-11024 GCA_903798315.1 Fraxinus greggii | reverse complement strand
CCCCCCCCCCCCCCACTCCCTCCCCCTCTCCCACTCACTCCCTCTCCCTCTCCCCAACCCACCCACACACTTTGGTGCAGGGAAGAGCAGTGTTTTTACCCAACATGTAAAATACTCATATGATGAAACAGCTAAGAACTCATGCAACTGATATTGCAGATGTAAGAAAAACCGCGATAGAACTAACCTGTACACTGCTGTCTCAACAGTATCTTGACCCAACCTGGGCAGGACCACTCACCACTGCTAATACTTGTTAAAAGCACTTCATTCCAGTCTAGGGTCACCGGGCCTACCACA
Source organism: Fraxinus greggii (assembly GCA_903798315.1). NCBI lineage: Eukaryota > Viridiplantae > Streptophyta > Magnoliopsida > Lamiales > Oleaceae > Fraxinus > Fraxinus greggii. Next base: position 10,724 of record CAIGRK010324163.1, on the reverse strand, counting down.
AGAACTGCCATTCCCAGATTGTGGAACTTGAGACTGTGGCTTTGGTACTACTGGTGAGGAAGGAGGTTGTAATTGTAATTGCTGCTGCTGCTGCTGTACACTAAGCAAGTTGGCCGGTGACTGCCTTTGACCTGGTCCTTGGCAGGTTTGAGGTGCAGGCTCACTTGAATTTGCTGAACTAGACCCCACGAAACCCAAATTTGTTGCTAAATTTGATGGATTGAATGAATGTTCAGAAGCATTCCACCGAGGAGCACTAGCATGAAAAACTTGTGCTACATTAGTTGCGTTGTTGCAGGGCTGAGGCAACATTGTCCGGGCACCGATCTCAGAGGAGATGCTTGCTGGATGCTGGTCAAATTCAGAATCTCTGGTTTGTAGCTTGTTTGGTAGGTTGGAATTAAGTTGGTGATTCTGTTGCATCACTCTGTGATGGTTGGAAGCAGCCTGATGTCCAGAAGCTAAGTCAGGTCCAGAAGAAACTGCTGGAACGTGACTACTATCAGAATGAGCAGTTATCTGATGTTTGTGTTTCGAAGATGAGGGTGCTTGGCTAGAATATATCTTTTGCTGGGGCAGGGATTGATTAGGTGATTGCGAAGGTGTCAATTTCCTTGCTGATTGCCCAGCATTTACCGCTGACCCTGAATTTGAACTCTGACCTTGCATTAAATGCGTGGCCTCTCCTTTCTCTACAGACTGGTTCCCTAGATTTTTAGAGAGACCATTAGATAAGGAAGGATCAATCTGGATGTTCTGATGCATCAAGTTCCCCCTCCCTATGCCCTTTACATGTTTAGTCTGCTGCGACTGTGACTGCTGTCGCTGCTGAGGATGCTGCCTATTAGCTTGTGAAAACTGCTGTTGTTGCTGCCGTGGTCGTTGCTTACCCATCTGATTAGTTAACCCACTGCCACCAGTCTGAGCATTCCGCACCATCCCTGGAGATGGAAGCTGGTGTTTCTGCTGGTGCTGTAGCATTGAATTCAATGAGGAAGCTGATGTCGAAGGAGCGAGTGATACAGGAGAACTTGTTTGGGTTTGAATTTGTGCGCTATTTCGCATAGGAGATGATATAGGAAGTTGGGGTTGCGGTTTTCCATGTGACATCAAAGTATTGGATGCAGCAAATTGTCGTTGCTGTTGCTCTTGTAGAAATTGATGTTGCAGGTGCCTTTCTTTAGCTAAGCGAATAGCAAAGGCCTGCTGCTGGGGACTGGGAGCATGATTGGCTCCCTGAACATGTGGATGATGAGGGCTAAGAACTTGGGACTTTTGCGGAGACATTGGATGCGACTGCTGATGCTGGAGGGGGTATGATGTAACAGGAGGTGTGGCTGTTTGGTTAGGAAAAGAGGAAGTTAACCCAGCAAACGGGGAGAGTCCTTGGCTGTTTCCTGGTGATACTTGCATCTGAACATCAGGCACCATTATCTGTCTCTGAGAATCCTGACTGTTGCCAGGCTACAAAAGAAGAAAACCATACATTATTAAAATAAAGTGGAAAGAGTTAGATTCATGTATGTAGCCAAGAAAACAGTGCTTGAAGTCATGTCACTTTAAAACAGATAAAGATACCACTCTGGAAAAGTTCCAAGGTAGAACATTTGTGAAAACCATGCATTTAACCATAATGAAGAGAGCACAATATATTTGAAGGTACAATCTTCTAAATTGATACGAAAATTTATATTAATTAGAAAGGACTTTTACTCCACATACCATACAATTAAATCCACAACTCTCTGATAGCAGTAATAAAATCCTGCAATTCATCCATGCTAACGCTGACCAAGATGACATTAAATTCTCTACATGAGGATTGCTTCACGATTCGAGGACACTGATTATACATTCCCTTCGACAAAATTAAATGTCTCATGACAACAAAGAACTCTTGACATGTCAGCTTGGAAAATAAAATGAAAAGTAGTTTGGAGTGGGCACCATACAGTTCATCTAGCCAGTCAAAATTCGGTTTCTTTTAACCCATCCAGTTTCATACAAATCAAAATGGACAGGTTCTGTACAGTCCTTTCAGAATTTGAAGTTTTACAATGGGTCAAATTAGGGCGGGTGTATGTGTATGAATATGCGCATGCTTGCATTATATTTATATTTACCTACCAATAATAATGTTATATTAATTCAAGAAGTTAGAAAAATATTCTGATTCTCAGTTCCTTGCGCAATTTTTTGCCCAATCGTAATATCAATGAACCCAATTATTGCAATTGCTCATGATACCCTTTTTTAGCTTCTAAGGTCTATCTCTTAGTTCAAGATCCCTCTTGGCAACTGGAATCAAAGAATTAGATCTGTTCTAACCAAAATTGGAATGGGCCATGAATTACAGCAATCACCTTGTGGCCACATGACCTCCAATATAACACTGAGTACTGACTTAGCTGATATTGAGGGAAGCTACCTCCATGTTTTCCAGATATTAAATTACAGAAAAGAAGAATGAGATCAGCACGTCAGTTACAGAACAATATACTCCATTTAAGAATCTTTATTTCATAAGCAAACTCAGCCACAAGATCAGGAGCAAGAGCATCCAAATAAAAAATTCGGAGAAGTGTTTTGGACTCCTTGTAGTTCAAGTAAGTGTACTAATATATGCATGGTTGTATTAATCATGTATGTATATATGTCAAAATGGCTATCATGCAGTCCGCAGAGAAGTTCCCATTTTACAAGACATGCCCGGTCTTAAATTGTCCTGCCTTTCAACTCTGACCAGGACAGTGAGCGATCTTGCTCTCTTTTTCTATGGTGGTGGTAGAGGGTGGGTGTTGAGGTGGGAGAATCATTTTCTTCTTCTACTCCTATATTCTACAGCACCAATGAGCTACAGCTATCTCTAACCCATCTCTCCCCCTCTGGCTGTTCATCTTCACCCATCTGTAACAACCTGGCTCCACACCATCATCATCCACTGTTTTCAGCGTTAACTTCTTCATTTAGTGCGATTTATGCTTTGTGAGAGAATAAAATATAAATTATTAGAGTGCCTTGGAGAGGCAGTCCAACACCCAGAGCAGCGCCCTACCTTGGGGATTTATATGACCTAGACAAGAACAAATTAAACAGGGCATGCAAGAATACATGCACACCCATGGTCAAGCAGGAGTGCTTGGCAAAACAACGTACAGTAGTAGTATCAAGGAAAACGAGATGAACAAAGAATTATAGAGAATAATTTCTACCAGCAAGTACAATTTCATAGTTTCATGATATAAAAGAAATTTTAACGACCAAAAGAGGCAAGATTGAAAAGAATAGAGAAAATACTCAAAAATTACGTACCTGCATCATGTGCAAAGAATCACGAGGTCTCGGCATCGAGTTTCCTTGACCAGAACTTACTCCAGAATGCATAATCACAGCACTTGGCATTGACACCATACCAGATGAGACCATACTCCCAGAATTCACCATAGATGAGGTTGCAATTCCTTGGAAACCAGGCCTAGTCATCGGCATGGTTCTAGTAATGCCACCCACCATGCCGATCCCATTACCACCCGGAAGCATACGAACACCTCGGTCAGTTCCTGAAAGAGTTCCAGGAGTAGACATAGTGGGTTGCTGATTATTTCTACCGGACATCATTTGATTATACTGTTGCAATCTCTGCTGTTCATCAATTGATAAAGATGCAGACCTAGGAACCCCATATCTACCATCCCTACAAATGAGAAACCAAGTACACATAGCCGATATCAAAACACCAAAACAGGTTTAACAAGATTATTTTAAGTCTTTAGTAACCAGTTACCTGACAGAAGCACTGAGTGGAACAGGTGATGAAAAATTATTGCCATTAACGAGATTGGATGATCCTTGAACTGCACAAGTGGCACCAGATGCAGGAAGCATTTGTGCCATGGTACCCTGATTTGGAATAGTCAATCCACTAGAGTGTGTCCCTTGATACCCCAGGGAAATCATATCAGAATTAGACGTGGTTGTATCACACAGATCAAGGGGTCTTCATTGAAACAAGGTAGTTGAGTTTGAAGCAGATGATCGAACAAGGGGAAATAAAGGAAGCATTTAGTATGCCTCTAAGCATAAAAGAATTGAAGTCAAATGCATCTCACAAAATCAATGAAACATCTTACGTTAGAATAGTCCCTCCGTTGAGATTATTCGGACATACTTGGGAAAGAGCAACCGTGTGTGAGCAGTCAGGAAGTTTTATGGAATCCTGGTTATCATTCTAAAAAAAATATGTACGTTAATAAATATCAGTGAAAATAGTTTAGTTTAGTTTGACAAATATCAAACTAATAATAAGATTCAATTTGGAATTGCACTAGTTTTCCATATATCATTGCGACAAAATAGCCCTCTCCTTGTCAACCAACAATCCTAAGTTACCGATGGTTCCATCTTCCTGTTCTTTCACCAAGTGCTGTTAAAAGATGTTATCAAGTACGAACACCCTCAAGCAATAGTTCCTGAGACTTGAGTCAACCATGTCATTCAATTTGTCACAACAATGAACCCCTCCTCTGCCTCCCCCCGCCCCCTAACAGAGACACAAACTGCCCTCCAATTTTAAACAACCTATTTCAACATGCACTTCAGTAACATATTTTCACTATTTCACATTATCTTCCTTATTAGATAGTCAATTCAATGAAATTGAAAACCCACTTACGGGGAATGCTCAAGTCATCACCAAACAATTCCAAGAACAATAACACACACACAAATACAAAATAAATAAATTCCAGAAAACCATTATGGTAGCTGACCAATCTTGAAATCCGTATGATCACTTTTGGAGTCTTAATCGGATCGAATTGCTCATTAGAGCTTAATGGACTCTTATATCATGTTAAGAATTGGGGTTCCATCTTAAAAGGTCAACCTTATTAAGAGGAGTGACTCAATTCTTTATAAGTTGGTTTATGTTTACATCTTTATTCGATGTGAGATTCTATCCCTTAACAAAAGAGAAAACAAAATCATGCTTAAATGGACAAGGATCAAAAGTTCTCAAGCCATTTCTAGACTTGTGTACTCGTAACTAAAGTACATTGGTTTTGATGAAAATACCTGTGTCTTCCTAGAATTTTGTTTCTGCCCAATCACGATAATTTTCTCAAAGTGAGATTTTAGGGTATCTTCTTCCACTGGCCCCTGCAAACGCTGAAACAATTGTCTGGCGCTTCCCTGTGTTACATACACCAGTAAAAGTCAATAAAAACAGTTAATCACCACTAAAGTAACAAGATTTCTGTCCAGGCAGGTAGTATAAAATTAATAAATTATTGGACAAAGTACCTGGTTAAAATTAAATCAAATCAGAGAAAGGAAAAGAAACAGAAGGGCATTTTACCTTTGGAATGCCAGGTAATGTAGAAGGATATGGCTGTGAAGACCCAGAATCTTCGGCACTATCTGCGCCATCACCAGAAGTCCTATCCATCAAAATCTTGTGGTGTTCCTTGCATTCATTAGGTTTGCGGAATGTGCACTGCATACATTTAAAAAAAATAAGTAACATGATAAACATCCTAAAACTAAATTCCAAAGAATGAAAAACTTCCTCAAAGACGAGTCAAAATTATGAATAATTCAATCAATAGAGGTTATGTAACACAAGATTAGTACAATCTCACCTTAAATTGCAAAGTACTGTTGAGAGCGTCACTTACAAGCTCCCAATTTGGACCCATATCATGTACCAGGACAATAAGTGCCTAAAAATTTATACCAGTTTATTCACAGGTCCATGACTCTACCCGCATGGGGTAAATGTATGCGATTAGAATATTAAATATATGTGTGTGCACGTGTAAGGGGGTATACGGGTCAATGTGTGAGCCAACCTGGTCCTCTAACAGTGACCATGGACTTCCTGAACCCATGTGGCCAGCAGGCATCTACAAGGAATTCAAAACATTCAAATACGAAGATACTAATCAAAGAAAGTTCAAAAGCACAATTAGTACTGTGTCAGCATAACAGCACCTTCAACGCTTTTGCCTTCCTACCCCGATCACGGCCACCAAGCATTTTAATGAACTTATTTGGATTGGGTATATTGCTTATTTGGGAGGCTACTGGTGAGGGAACAGACCCACCAGTCGGTGTTATATTGTCAAAATAATTATCAAGCAACTGCCGCATAATCTTCGGCTTCTTCATTATATGTTGACCAAATAAACCTTCACAGGAGATATATAAGTACGTAAGACAGCAAGAATGTAAACATCAGTAATAAGTACCACTTCTGGCTTGAGGAACAACGAAGCTTTACCATTGCTGCCATTAGATTCAAGTTGATAACTCTCCGATCTCTTTCTTAAATGTTCCCTCTAAAAATGAAAAAGAGGCTTCAGAATTTAACACCAATCTCTAAAAGCTTACATGAAATATGCAAATCTAAGTAGTTAATCAATAGAGTAAACCTTAACCAATTTAATTAGAATACTGAAATGAAAGAAATACATTTTAGCAGACATTTGAGTTTGTATTAACAGAAGGCAATCCATAGCGAATGAAATCATAATTTATTTCTCAGTTTGCCAATATTAAGATGAGTCTACTGATTATGTGAGGTATAAACATCAAAGAATTATATCACATCTTGTTTGACCACCAAAAGTAAGAACAGATTTTCTGCAGCAAATAGCATTGTGGACATTCTCTTAGAGAAGTTGTTTTGCCTCTTCAGACATCTTATACTAAGCCCCTATTTAATGGCCATTATTTAGAGAAAATTGAGTTTTGAATAGTAATTTTTTGAAGAATGTGTGGTTAAAAAGTGGGAAAAGTTTTGGGTTTACGCGTAAAATATTCTATTGGGTAAATGTATGGTTGAAAATAAGTATGATAGTTAAAGAGTTTTGAAATAATGGTTGCCAAACAAGGGCTAAATTCATTTTTGGAGATTTTAATAGAGATTACTGCATAACAAGACATTTGCAAGGCCTAGCCAAAAATATGATGTATTTCACGATTCATAATATTATGCCAGGCCTTCGGAGTTATCACGGTTTACATTGTATCTTCAGTTAATGCAGTATAAAGCATTAATATAATGTAAATCACATTGTGTGCACTTCCTTACATTTTTTTTATCAGTGAATGTTGGTTTCATACTTGTAATCATAGTAGCTAAACCGAATTTGGAATGCTTAATCATACTGGTGCTTAAAGAAGCTACATGTATATCCATCAATTGAACAGATTAAGGAAAACTGACTTCAACTCCATGACAAGCATACATTAGTTGTTTAAACTACATTGAGAAAAATCACCATAAGGGAGTTAATAGGAATAGTCTGTTGGGCATAAGGTTACCTAAAATCTTATTTTCTCTTGGAATCTTTGATCTGCTTGTTTTTGTACATTCACAATGGATTTGAATATTTTTTTATTTTTGGCAAACTAAATAGATAGCAGTCACTGTGCACTTTGAATATTTCTAGACAGAAAATTAGAGGGCAGACAAAAACGATTCCTTGTTTCCTTCTCTATGGCACACATTTATATTCCTCATGCACGATCTCAGTTTTTAAACAGGGTAATTTGTGCGCACTAAATCAGATCTTCATTCTCTATGATAAATAGAACTAATTAAGCCAGCACCAAAACAAGGATGCATGTGCATCCTGTGTACAGAATATCAAATAAGCTCAAATAAACATACAGAGAATGTAATAGTAGCATTAGAAAATATTAATTAGAACAAAGCTTAAATCAACCTGATCATTATGGAAGTTGGAATCCATCTGCCATCTCTGTTCAAATGCAGTATTCTGGCAAGAAAAAAAATAAAAAAGGTCAATAATGATGATATCATACATTTAAAAGTAAATGCATCAAGATGGATACCAGATGCTTTGCTTTCTTTTTCTTCTTAGGTCTTGTCGATACATCTGCACGGTCAAATGGTAATTGCTTTTCTAATTCACTCAGTGATTCAACTTCCAAACTATTTGGAATAAGAGATCCACCATGCAAAGTACTCCGATCATCCTGAAATGAATTGGTATCACCACTTGAAGCATCTGTCTTGTTTGGCAACTGAATGCAACCAGATGTCCCGGCACTATAGGGGCTGAAAACTCTCCTGGAAGCAGTCCGCACACGCTTTGTTGGAAATGACACATTAAGACTGCTGCTTGGCCGTTTTCCAGCCAAAGCAGATTGTTGCATCACTGCTTTATTCTCCATACAGTGCATGAGAGATGGGTCGGGACCCGCTTCATATGATCTTGAAACATATGCATTTGTCAAGTGTTTTCGCTTTGTTGGGACAAATCTTGAAGACTTGCTATCTTCGAAGGCAACTGTCATGTCATATTTGATTGTTTCTCCTTCATCTTCTTCATATGCATTAGCTTGAGATTCAAAGTCTGCAGTAGTAATACTGTCAAGATAACATTTGTTAGAAAGCAAGGTAGAAAGAGACATAGTTATGGCAACACACCTGCTACAGCATCACATGCAGATGTTTCCACCTCCTCTTGCATGCAACTGCCAGTTTTCTGAGGAACAGTAGCATAAGAAAATCAACATCAGCCACCAAAAAGTAAGAAATAAAATACTCTAGTTTTAGCTGCAATGATAGCTGCTAACTGGTAGTTGACACTTCACAAAAAGAACAGACCGCTGAATATAATTTTAAGTTACTTCACACTTTTGATGTTCTTGGCTCTAATGGGTATGGTTTCATCTTATTTCTGCAGTAGTATAGCAATTACATCAATGGGATAAAACTCTATACGCAAATACAGAAGGATGAGTACCCTGGTCCAACACCGCCATTTTGTAGATTGTAGTGAAATGGAGGTTTGCTAGAGACCAACTATTATCTTATTGAAGTGGTTTAGAATAGAGATTAAGAATCCATATCCACTTTCCCAGAATTTTCTCCCCTCGCTCAACAGAACTCCGTCTCTGAAGCTGAGAAGTTCGCTTAACAGTTTGATGTAGAACAGCTGTTAGCACTGTGTACCATAAAAAAACCCTATCTTATAGCCAAAGGACAAATTCTTTATCTTCCTTGACGTGAAAGTTTCCCTATTTGGGCCAGAAAATACAAGTCATCCTGGGATAACTATTCACCAGCCAAGTTCGCTCCAGGGCCCAAAATTTTTGTAGAGCCTGGTGTTTTGCCCAATAAAAATAATCTCACGCCAAGTTCGGCTGAAAATTTTCAAAAATTCTCCACATCAGACATCTCTGATCTCTGAGAAGGTCATAACCAGTGAAGCATGAACACTCATCGGTCAAGCTGGTATACGCATCCAACATACTAAGTAGCATGTACTGTTTTTTAATATATTTTGGAATTTCCAACATGATGGGATAATCTATAAGTCTGTCTGTCTTAAAAATTGCCGTCTAACTGTCCTATGACCTAACATACGCCTAAATAGAGAAACTAAACAAGAAAACTGATAAAGGTTTTAGGAATTAAACAAATAATCCATACTACCGAGAGCAATTAATGTCATGAAATAAACCAACAAAAGAAAGAATAACACATGATTTAAGCCACTCTCAATGCAAGAGCTACTGCACCTAATGCCGAGGAAAAACTGTACGTGAAATAGGCTTCACCGCATACGATAATAGGTCATGCTCCTTCAGGAAAAAAAGGCTTACTCTTCATTACTGGTGAAATTAATCTCTTTTAACTCATTTTAACAAATGTTATAACCTTATCCATCCGCAAAACCATGTAGCTTTTTTCATTGGATATTCAACTGCTCTCTAATGTTATAGAAGTGTACCTTCACTATCAAGACCAACAAATAAATCGTGCAGGTTAGGATTTTGTACAAAGATTGTCTGATAAGGTAAAGAGTCATCTACCTCTATCTCACTATGTAATGACACAATCAAAAATTGATATTAACCAGCAAATAGCACTACAAGTTTGGACAAGCACTGGTATCATGCAACAAATGAGGAATATCCACATTGATAACCACCTATGATAATGAAAGATATAAACATTTCTCGAGGCCATGTATAACTTCCTATAGAATGGACCTCCATCATAAAGAAAATTTTATACTCTTATCACCTTAATGATAATGAATGCTCACGTAAGTAAACCATGCTCACTTAGCCCACTCTATTTAAAACTCTCAACAACAATAATAATAAAGATGGTAATGGTGATAACAATATTAATGATGCAAGAAAGTAGTAATTATGGCAGTTGTATCTCTTAGAATGAGCACAAGATGACCAATGAATTTACCTCGCATTGAATCACATGAGACTCAATTGATCTTCTGTAGGTTTCTAAAGCCCCAGGGGCAACTGTATAGAAGAGGTTCTCCTGAAAATTAATAATTTAAAGAAAAAAAGGTAAGGAAACCAAGCACAAATAATAGCTCCAACAGCATCACATCGAAAAGAGGTGAATTCTTATATTGCGTAGAATTGTGTATTCATACTAAGGACACATAAGGAACATGATTGGATAATTAACAGCAGTGGAGGACGAGACTGCAGAATTTGGGTACATGAGCAATAATATATGTAAAGATGTATGAGGTTGATTCATACTTCTATCAAATGATCCTTCCATGACATGTCCAGGAATCCCATATCGGATATTCTATCTGGAGTCACTGGCACCTCAGTTTCACTACAAAGGACATCTGAGTTGTTATATTTCAGAAATCTCACTGCGTATGAGTGAATGCCAAGTTCAACATCCTTTTCAGGACATTGCT
>CAIGRK010324157.1:0-14850 GCA_903798315.1 Fraxinus greggii | reverse complement strand
CATTTGCATCTACAAAAGGGTTCTCGTGACGTTTATTTTGGGGTGAAAATTGAAGGGTTTTGTTTGAATTGAATTGAAATCGTTGTAAATTTAGGAAAGTTTTAAGCTTTGTGCTTCGATGGGCATGTTCTAAATAATTGTAGGCTTGTTTTTTTAAGAGTAACAAGAAACCCACTTAAATTTTCATTTTAATTTCTGTTTTCCCACCAGATTTTTCAGTATTGGCCATAAAAAGGTGTTTCTGTATATGGAAAATTTTGAAAAAGAAAATAAGTTATTTTTGAATTTATGTTTTTCTTTTTTAATTTAGAGAGTTAGAGAGCCATAGAAACTTGGGAATTTTTTTTATTTAATCAAGTTTCTAGTGTTAATTGGTTTACTTTGACAGAAAAATCATAACTGATGATTTGATGGGAATGCTGATTGTGTTTAAAACAGTCCGATGCCACGTGACATTATGTCAAGAATTATATTGCCGTAGCATGATTCTTTTAGAGGTTCCATATGTGTTATTTGAACAACGTTGGTTTCTTGCCAGTTTTTTAGATGAATCTTCTATTATGTGTAAGAGCATAAATATAAGTAGAAATCTATAATGGAAAAATAGTTTCTGTTTTTTGACTTGTAACTTAGAGGTTTCCTTTCCACTTCGTGTACAAACGACATAAAACTCGAATGTGAACTTTTGAACCAATTTGTTCCTAATTCAATGTCGTACTGTTTTTAGGGTTTTGTGACTGGAAATTGCCCTTTGGTATATGGGTGCAAAACAACGGTGCTGGGTAGCAAAAATCACTTGCTGAATGGTAAGAGCTTCTCATTGAATTGCTTGAAAGACAAAGAGATGGATGTGAGTGCATCCTCTTTGGTTGATGGTATTGCCGAATGCTCAGATGGTTAGTCTACTTTATTTATTCGTGGTACTTAACATACATGTATGTGTGTGTGCATTTGGTTTTTCATCGTAGCAGCAGGTACTTAATATAATAATTGATGGCAGAAACAGAAGTGATGGAGCTGAGTGTCCCAGGGGAGCCAAGTGTTTCAACAATGTTGATCAATTTTGGTAATGAGTTTGATCCTTATGATGCCTTAAGTACGCCTCTTTATCAAACAGCAACTTTTAAGCAGGTAATTTTTTATTCCACATGTTGAAAAATTGCATTTTTGTTTTTAATATGCAGAACATGAACTCATGGGCCCAAGTTTACTGTGTAAATTGAGAAATTGTGTTAGAGGTTAATTCCCTAATTCCTAAATTATTTTTCATCACCGAAGGAAGACTTCTAATTGTTTGTTCGCTGAATCTTTAATGTAACAATCAATTAGAATTTCCATTGATATGACGAGTGATATTGTGAAGAAAATTTTGGTATTTCTCATGCATTATATGGTAGATAAATTGCTATTTATTATGCACGAAGTAGAGATAAATCAGGAAATTTCACGCAGAATAATAAACTACCAGAAATTAGTCCTGCAATCTGGTCCGTTCTTAATAATTCAAAGACAACCTCCTAGATCTTTCCACAAAAAGAAAAGTTAAATGCTAAAATAGCAATGAGAGTTCATTACTCTGATCTTGACCTTGTTGATAAAGGGCTCGACATAAATTAATTTCAAATTATTTTTCCAGATTTTGATCCCTGTTTTCTACCTTGACTCTTGCAGGGGCACTACACATGATTCTAAGATTACTCGTCTCTCAGCTGATAGATCTTTCTAGAAGTCTGTATAAATTTGGACTTTAGGAGCAAAAATATTCATTTTTGATTTCTGAAGTAATATTTTGCTAATGTCTTTAACTTTGAGAAGGTTTCCTTTGATCGTTTCATAAGTTTACAGTTATTTTCTGTATTAAGCCATCTGGTACTATTCTTCACTCTTAGTATATAAGCATCTTTATGTATACTATCTCTGCATGCTTTTGCTGACAGATGCCCTAATATCTTTCCACCTTTCTATTTATCCTGGAAAGCGTTCATGGTGTAGTAAATTTCTAAAATTGACATTTGATTCGTACGATTACCTTTTGCTGATAGATGCCGTAGTTTCTTTCTTTCTTTCTATTTATCCTGGAAAACATGCACTGTGGTAGTAAATTTGACAGTTGACTCCAATGATGACCTTTACTGTTATGCAGCCTTCGGCAGTAGAATATGGACCTTATGACTATACAAGAAGTGGTAATCCAACTCGGGACACCTTAGAAAGGTCTCTGCTATTTCGCCATCTGTAACGTGGTTGGCGCAGTTATTCAGATGGTTATTATTGCTACCCACTTGCCCCTCTTAAATATATACTCTTATGTTCTCAGACTTCTTGCAAAGCTTGACAAGGCAGATCAAGCTTTATGCTTTACTAGTGGAATGGCTGCCTTGGCAGCTGTGACTCGTCTTATTGGGACAGGTACCTTTTTATTTCCCTATTTAAGAGTTCAGGGTTGCACATCTGGTTATAAGGTCTCATCCTTGTTCACTGAAATTTAATTAGCGTCCTTCTCGAATCTCCACAAATTTTCATAAGGAACATGTAAAACATATGCTTTAAGAATTATCTTTCGGAGATTTGCGTGGGTATTTAGTGAGGATTCTTGTTTCTTGATGAAGGTGAGGAGATTGTTGCTGGAGATGACATGTATGGTGGTTCTGATCGATTGTTATCGCAAGTAATTCCAAAGACCGGAGTTGTGGTCAAGTCAGCATTGCCTTTTGCTTTGAAATGACTCTTTTAGCTTCATTAAGTTTGAAATCTTAGATTACAATAATTGGTGCAGGCGTGTGGATATGACTAACCTCGTTGAGGTTGCGTCTGCAATTGGCCCCTGGACAAAGCTGGTGTGGTTAGAGAGTCCAACCAACCCACGCCAACAAATTTCTGACATTCGTGTACGTCATGCTTAATTTTATATTTCAGTTTTACCATCTGTTGCTTTATATCCATCTGTACTGGTGAAATAAGTGGGGATCAACTTATTATAGGTTTCCATGAATAAAAACACAAAAATAATATCAGGTTTTGACTTCTCCAGAAGATTGTTACTTTCTAATATCATAGTGCCCTTTTGGGAAGTGAATAAATTAAAATAAGTGATTATAAAATGTGGGTGGTTTTACGGAATGTGGATAAAAGTATGTTTGACCAGAAGTGATTAAATTATAATGACCTTCCAAACATGCTTATAAATACTGCTCTTCTCATTTGACTCTAATCCAGAAAATAGCTGAGATGGCTCATGCTCATGGTGCTCTTGTATTGGTCGACAATAGCATCATGTCTCCTGTGTTGTCTCTACCCTTGGAACTGGGAGCAGGTATTGTTTTTGGGTTCCTGTAAATATTAAGGTTACAAACTGTGAATCTGCTTTCAATGCTAATTTATTAATCTTTTAGATATTGTGATGCACTCGGCTACTAAATTCATATCTGGTCACAGTGATGTCATGGCTGGCGTTCTTGCTATTAAAGGAGAAAGGTTTGGCTTTAAAGTAGTTATGCATTGATACCCAGAATATGCTTTCTCTATGACATCATGTAGCTGTTATCCGTTCGTTTTTCTAGTTTAAGGTGGACTTTCCATGAATCTCATGAGTATTGGTTTGTCGCAAAAGTTGTTGAGTATGATTATCTGCTTAATTGGCATTGTCTCGTGTGTCAGGAGACTGGGGAGGTGTCTGCAAGAATTTAAACATTTTACTGTGAAAGAAGATTTAAAGACCATAAGAATGTCTATAATTTTTTAAATGAGAGTTGTTTCTATCATAATAATTTATGTTCGAGGCCTTCTGTATCAGACCAATCCGTTTGGTTTTGGTTGGCAATAGTCTAGTTAGAGACGGTTCTGGTTCTGGGGGATTTTTTCTTGGAATCAGTTATTACAACATCGGATTACGAATGAGCATGGGAATGTCTATTTCATTCAGTCGTATTCTCACATCCTGAGCTCCACCAAACATATTTATATATTAACATCCATGTATTTGGAAGTATCCGTAATATCTGCCATTTCATTAGACCATGCTGTTTGCTTGCTACTTTGAGGATTTAACTTTTAATTTTGTACTCGTTAGTTTAGCAAAGGACTTGTATTTCATACAAAATGCTGAAGGCTCAGGATTGGCTCCATTCGACTGTTGGATCTGTTTAAGAGGCATTAAAACTATGGCCTTGCGTGTTGAGAAGCAACAGGTTCCATTTAAACCTTTTCTTTTTGTTTGTAAAATGATTGTTTTGGCATTGATGTCCTATCATGTTGTATTACTTCTCTTTGTTTTTGTGTTGTGCACCAAATATATGTCTTTTTGTTGGTCAATGGCGTCTCCAGGATATTTGTTTAGGGAAGAATAGCTTGGGTCCTTTTCTCATTAAAATCCTCGCAGAGGGTGGGGGTGGGGGGATAAATGGTTATGCAATCCTGAGAATAATAAATTTTTTTAAGACGAACTTGTGTGCTATTTCAAAAATTTAAGACACTGCCACACCATGCCCTCAAACACTCCCCCCTAAAAAATGGAAGAATGGAAATATTTCTTGCCGACATTAGCTATCTAGCTAATTTTCTGAGAAAAAATATGTGCCCCTGTTTGGTTTAGATTAAAATCCAATTAAAATCTCAAGTCAAAATCAACAATCAATTTTAACCATGCATTTCATGGGACCCACAACTTTTCAAGCACACATTTCATCAACTTTTATCAAAATGACAAAATCTACTAAAAATCTGATTTTAATCTCTACCAAACAGATTATTATTACTTTTGCCTCGTGATGTTCAACAGTTTTTACTGAATGCTTTATGCAGGAGAATGCCCAAAAAATTGCTGAATTTCTCGCCTCCCACCCACGGGTCAAACAGGTTAATTACGCCGGTCTTCCTGGCCATCCAGGACGATCTTTGCATTATTCTCAGGTACTCTCATTAGACAATACTTTTAATTTGATATCAAGCATAGAGTAGCCAAAAACAATTTTTGTATCTATCTTCTCTGATCTTATACTTCTTTCAGGCAAAGGGTGCTGGATCCGTCCTCAGTTTCCTTACGGGGTCGTTGGAACTTTCTAAGCATGTAGCCGAGACTACCAAGTACTTTACCATCACCGTCAGTTTTGGTAATTTCTATTCAAAATCGTACTTTTGCACAAAATTTTGAAGTAGAACTTCCAATTTCTTTGTTTCTTTATCTGTTAGATGACGTTCATTTCACGACTGCAGTATTTCAGTGATAATAAGGGCCTGTTTGTAATAGCTTCTACTTCTACTTTTGCATTTTTGTAAAAGAACTTCTTGTAGAAACCACTTTAGGCCAGCTTATTCTAAAAGTTCATTTAACATGACAAAATCCTTCAACAAACTATCTGAACAGGCTCGAAATCCCTGCCAAACGGGTCTTAAGATATGTGTTACACTTAGCTTTGTTTCTCATATAATTGTAGGTAAAACTAACAGTTCGACATTTTATTTATGTAATAGCATGAGATATTTTCCAAGTTATTGTCTACCTTTGTTAGACTCACTGATTTATTGTCTTCAATTGGCAGGAAGTGTCAAGTCCCTCATAAGCTTGCCTTGCTTTATGTCTCATGCAGCCATACCGGCTGCAGTGCGCGAGGCCAGAGGTTTAACTGAGGATCTCGTCCGTATATCTGTAGGAATTGAAGATGTCAATGATTTGATTGCTGATTTAGACAATGCACTCCGAACTGGACCTGCATAAAGTCATTAAGATTCAGAACGCGGAATTTTCATCTTCATGCAAATTTGATTGATGTCTAGTTTTCTGTGATTCAAATGCTTAATAGATGAACGTGTTTTCAGGGTTTTGATAATATTTAATAAGAATGATGTGCCTACTTAGTTGGATTCCGTACTTTAGTCTAGTTTGAGGCTTATATCCAAGCCTCAAATTGCCCGTACTTGCCAAAATTGCATCTAAACTTCAAATAATAACATACATTCAACCTCAAAATATAACCTCCCGGCGTACCTTTGATTGGTTGAGCAGAGCCTTTCCACAGGGGACTCTTGGATCACTATGGCTGACTTGTCTCTGTTCGACCATATGCGCATGAGCAGAATTTTAGATTGAGCCTTCCTTCGCATACCTTCGTTACACTTATAGGAGGCATCTGCCACACATAAATTACCCACCTCGTAGCATCATGAGTCTCAAAATCATAAGAGAAACTTATCATAAATTGTTATTTGGTCGCACATATTGCTTGTATTCATTGTCAAAACATGGTTTATGAGCTTTATGCATGTGATGAGAAAGTGTGTTCAACGGACGAGAGAAAGCAGTCAGAGTTCCCTTGAACGAAAACAGCAGTCGTATTGAAACTGCAAACATTTCTTCAAACGATTCATATTCAGGAAAAGCATAAGGATCAGCAATAACAAGTCAACCCAAAATGTAAAATATTGGATATTGAACAAGTCTATAATTTGGTAGTTAATACAATCCAAAAGGGTAAAAAAATTACAATCAAAATGTGATCCAGAAAGAGCTTTTGCTATTATATCTTACAACTCGATTGTTCATAACACAGTTATCATCTATCACTACTACCGCAAAGTATTCAAAATCCTGAAGCCTCTCTAATTTTATAAACATATCTTCTATCCTATCGAGCAAATGGACCTGCAACACAAAAAATGACAAAAGAGAAATAGATCGTTTATATTCCACGAGCAATCGGGTTTGGCAATAAAACTGAGAAAGAGGCGAAGAAAGTACAAGTACAAACTGGAACGTACCAATTTAGACCATATAATGTTAACCAAAGAGTTTACAACTGAATAGACACATAATAGCATAAAAAGGGAAGAACAATTCTAAAAGTTAACACGATAATGAAGTACCGTTTAAATTATTCAATCAATCACTGCCAAAGTCTTCGTAACTCAAGCATTCTGATATGGCGTCCAAATTATTAATGCTTGCTCACAAATAGGACAACTAGATAAGCTACATTCCTAGTATGTCAAAAAGAACATCAAAAATTGAAACTCGTACCTTGCTGCTCTTCCTTAATATGGGGTTCCAAGAAGTTTGTATCAGTTCCTAGGAACGGCGATCTAGAATAGCTCTCTAATATATCTGAAAACAGTAAATCATATAATTCATAAACACAAGAAATTGGACAAGTTATTTACCTAGAGGAGTTCACTCGAACTAACAAATTAATCACAATTTGTGGGTTAAAAACACTGTCACTCACTCAATTTATGATGAAGTTTCTTGTTGGTCGCTAAGTTTGTTCCAAGTTGTGACTAATGCCTCAAAAGTTCCAAATTCATTATGAGTCCTTTTGCAAATAGGAGGGACTTCAATTGCAAATAGGAGATAAGATTGGATTGTGATTATTTTCTAGGATCATTTCCGTACTCATGTTGGAACATAAATGCCAAGTGTTATAATCTGTAATGGAAACAAATTGGCAGAGAGAGCGATCAGTACATGGTCAGCTGAAATTGTGTAGAATTTGGTCATGCAATGTTTTCCTATAAATTAAAATATTTTCTCCTTTTCATGTACACAAGTAGAGAGTTTAACAAACGGAATTTTAAGCCTAGCATCCAGATTTTTTCCTATTCTCTCCTTGGGATGTTCAAATGGTAGAATTGGCAGGTGTGGTAAAGCTTAGGGTATTTTTCCTATAACATTTGGGGGTTTGGGTGAGTGAAATTCTAAGTGATCATACAAATTTTTCATATAGTGAGTTTTGACAGTCCGTAAATATTCTAGTCTTATTTTTACATTTTTCTTGTCTGCTATTTTTTCTGGACAACAAAAATCATGTGAGCAAATAATGGGAATTTGTCTTAATTCCCAACAAAATTTCTCTTTGTTTCAGTTTAGTGACTGTTAAATTCAGTGAGTTCTTCTGGTGGAGTCCAACATCAAAGACAACAATTTGACATGGTTTCAACGTAGACGTCTTCCATGTTGAACATTCGGTTAGAAAAAATAACAAATTTTCACCCGAGTGACTTAAACTGAAATGGAAAGAATTTAAGCAACCACTTTAAAACAAAATATTTTGTGTGACGAAACTTCTCCATAAGTTGTGAGAGAGAGAGAGAGAGAGAGAGAGAGAGAGAGAGAGAGAGAGAGCTAACCAGTACTATTAGAAAAGTCAGCTGTCAAGTCAGAAAAACTGAAGTTTCGGGGAATCTGTCCCAAGAATCCAAACATATTTGTGTCGGCTTCCAAGATATTCTCATTCAAAGGTTGTGAATTAGACACCACAGAACTGAAAGACGAAACAGGTGCATTCCCTATTCCATTATGAGTTTCCAGAAGATTACTGTCTCCACCAAACATGAAAGGAGAATCACCCGTATAGCCCTCTTCTGATTTAATTATTCCACCATCTATTCCCTTTAACATTCCTGAATTTGAACTCTGAGCCAATAGCATGTCATCTGATACCACTTCAACAGGAATTTGGATTGGATGGCTGTCGGGAAGATGCACCACTAGTGTAAGCATTAGGTATGATACTTATAGCGTGGTCCATGTTTTCTTCTTTAAAGCTCCAGCATGTTCTGGAGTATGGTTAGCCGAGTTGTTATGCACTGCCAAAATGAAATCACGATAATTTTCTACTCAAGTCGAGCTCGCTGTAATTGCAGATGAAATAGCCACAAATTTTCTTTTATTTTTTCTCAAAAGCACAATCAGATCCCAGTTAGTAATAGACATGCATAAATAAAATTTTCAGGGATCCCATATTCATGCGTGGCTGTGTGTGTATCCATCCAAGTGTGTGTGTGAACAAACCTCACAGAAACACATTCCCCGAAGAATGGCATAAACATTTAAGACACGTTCGGCAAGATTGTTTATATAGCATTACATAGTATTAAAGAAAAAGAAAAGAGAAGCTAAAAGCTTGTTAAGTGTACAATACATCAAGTCCCCGCTAATTATATTGAGGATTGTGTACCAAACATGCTCTAAAGTTTCAAGAATCATCTGTTTACATATGATCAATTATTATCAATAATTAAGAAACTCATTAAGAGAATAACGTCGGAAACTGTTATAGCTCACGTCCAATACATCAAAGACCAAATAAATAGATTCAATATGAAGCTGAGAAGAGGTTACAGAACGAAATTGTTAGAAAACGGCGGCCTTGTGGCCGAGCTGACCTTTACTTTTTGGTTTTCGGAGATCTCCTATTTTAAGTGTTTTTAATCACTTCCAGACACCAACATGCTTGGTGATTAAATCTAGGAAGAGAGGCAAATGCGACCATATATGTACACATCTAACAGTGGTTTGTCCATGTACGATACTGGTTGTTTACTGTCATAAAGAAAACTCTGAACTTATCAAGAAGTGAGCTTACATGGGTGTAGCTGAGATCCATTAGACAGTGGAGTGGGAGCAACTCAAAGCAACTCCAGTTGGACATATTTGGCGAATGAGCTCAACCTGTCTTTCAAGCAATTGATTGAATCGCAATATCTGCTCCTTCACTAACAACCTCAGGTAATATGCCTTGAAAAATCTTTGATTTTCAGTCTCAAGTTTTTGCCACACTGGAAGGAGAATCCAAAAGTTAAACAAATAAATTTCAATTTTAAGTCGCAATTATTAAGGGCGTGAATAAAAGTTCACAAAACTTGTTCTGATTTAATAATATTGATGTCCTTCCATATAGTGAAGGTTTTGTAACTCCGAAAATAGAAGAAACACAATTCGATTAATTTAAATTCAATTAGGAATACAGATTCTGCTGGATTAGTTTAAATTCAATTACGAGTGATCTAATTTTCTATTTGGTTTGAATTTTTTATTTGATTAACTTGATTTCCATGATTTTTTACACACCATGTGTGACTATCTCCCTGTCCTGCAAAATACCTCTGTTTAAAACTTTGAAGAACCCAAACAAAATCGACAGAAATTTCTATTCAAGAAATTGAGATTACCAAGCTCCGTGAAACCAGGCTCGATTTTTGCCTGGTGTAAGAGGGTGCTCACAACTTCCTTCTGGCTCATGTAAAGCTGAAGACACCTTTCAATAAGATTTTGAACCTGATATTAAAGATGATAAAAGTAAGATTCCCAATCAGATGCTTACAGAACACACAAGAAACTGGTGGCGGCTAAAGGTTCTTATTTTGGTGGAAAGATTTTCAATTGAGGTTGTTGGAAGCGCAATTAACAAAACTTAACTAGAAAGAAAAAAAATCTTTAGCCTCATAGAAATTGACAGGTTTTTAATTATGTAATTGGAAATTCTGTAAACAAAAGGAACTTAATTGTAAATGTTGCAGTTAGATGAAAATATGTTGATTATGTTTAGGGTTCGAGTATGGGAAAAGAAAAAAAATACGGCGCGGATTTTCGCTAGACTATCGTCATGGCTTGGCTCGAGCATAAAAAACAGAACCCTCGTCGCTCAACTGTCACTGAGCCCTCGCTCGAGCGACAGTGTTGTCCAAAAAATTTTAATTTCGCGATTTGAAGGTTTTTTCCCCTGCCCATCACTTTTCTAACCTACCTATATATATATTAAAACACATCTGAACGTGAATTTCTAAAGTTGAACATTGAGAGAGCTTCATCTGTGAGAGATCTATCATATTCTGCTTACAACCTTCATTCTGTAATTTTTTTTGTAAGAAAAACATCATTCTATTAATCCAAATACCAAACCTTTCTTTCTACCATATCTGTCAGAGTCCTGAAGATTGAGAGAAGGTGATTGGAGTTCCAGTCTGTGAAGAACAAAGTGTTCTTCTTTGATCCACGGGAGATAAACGATTCTACAAGGCTAGGAGTGTTGTAGGGTAGCAGATTTCAAGGAGAGCTATAGCAACAGCAGCTAAGAATTGGTGCAGGGGAGCACAAGATCCAGGAAGAGCTGTAAAGAGTGCAGTCGGGAGATCAGATACTACGGGTCGTCTAGTCTGGTCTGTAAGTTGTTAAAATCGTTTATAGTGGATTGACTGTCAAAATGCCTAGAGTTTTTCCGGATTGGGTTTCTCCGTGATCATCATGGCGTTGATTTACTGCTTTAAATTTGTTTATTGATTGATCATATAAAAACTGATGTATTCAAATTTAGAACTAAAAATGACTTGCATGTTTAATCATTTAGACAAGAATTTAAAAAGTGACTTCTTGTTGTTTATTTCATTAGTATTTTTAAATTCCGCATTTTACACATATTCAACCCCTCTAGACGTTAGGATACGCGTTTTTTAGAAATCAAAGTGATTTAAGTTGGCATCCATCCTTGTGGAAACAGTAAAATTATTTACTTCTAGAGAATCTAATCAGTGTGACAAAAATCCTTCCATGCTGGCCAATGACGGTCGGACGTCTAGTACCGACAATTTTGATATTGAGTCGTACAAAATTTGCACCTGGTCAAATAGTGATCAATCTCGTCTCACATCAATGGGTTTTTGAAATTTTACAGTGTTGTAAATTTCAGTCCACCATAGGCATTCTTGAAATTCCGTTCACAACAAAAACAAGAAGAGGCCAAATGCATAGATCACGAAAAACTCAAATCTCTATCCATTTCTCTCCACCTTGGTTTCACTTCAAAACAACAAATTAACAGCATCTTGTCATTCGATCCTTTATTCTCTACCAACAGATAGATGTTCACTGATCCTAATATTCTATTATCACTCTATCTTCAATTGAATGATTATATTTATGATTAAACAGATTAGAAATCACAGGAATGGAGGAAGGAAAGGAGTAGAAACTATTAGTCAATTTTAAGAAAAGGATGAACTTCATGGAATGCATGCTAGTATGGAAAAATGACTGGGTAAGTTATATGGTCCAAATAGAAGGGTCATGGTATTGTTTATCTCAACCTTGTACACTTTTAAACTAGTCTCTTTTATTTTCAAAGAGGGACCTTTCTACATTTTTCATAAATATAATTTCTTTTGGGGTAATCTATCGTGTTGTTCAAATAAATTCGTTCTCTCTATCATAATTTTTAGGATCCTTGTTTAGTCATCAACAAAGAAGTATAAACATATTAATCTGTCTATATGACCTGAAAATAAAATTTAACATGATAAATCAGATAATATATTCAAGAGTAGACATTAGTGGTACCTTATCAATTACCATTCAACAAAAATCCAAGACATTCTCCAGTGCAGTATTTGTTACATCGATTCTATTGAAAAAATTAGGATCGTATTAATCATTAATATTGAATAAGGTTTGCTGCTAATTTTAGTCACCTATTTCATAATTTCCCTGATAACCAAACCAAAATAGTGTGGCGTTAACTGACTCTTTTCTGAAGCCATAAACTTTGAGCTTTTCATAAAAGTTGGGTACTTGTTTTATGCACCAAGATTTCAACATCCTCATATTAAATTGCAATTCAGACATTTGATAATAGGGCAAAGCAAATGCATAATGCCGAAAATTTAGTCTTCCAAGTAAATCAGTATTTCAAATTATTACCTAATGCAGCACAAGAAACAAAGTTCCTAGCTAATAATACTCTCATGACCTTTATACTGGAATCCCAGTTTGTGGATAAGAAATGGTAGTTGATTCAGTAATAGCACAAAAACTCATCAATCGAGCTGTTTGATTCATTTATGAAACTCAGTTCTTCATGCAAGCATGATTCCTATAGTGAACACTGAACATCCTTAAATAATTATAGGTTACTAAGCATAGTTCAGTTCCACTGAAGTTGTCGGCCATAGGGAAAATTTTCTTTTGAATATAGAAGAAGATTTTTCGTGTCCCCTTGCACTTCTCTTCGAATTTGTTAGATCAATTATACATTTGGCAAGATTATTTTGTTGAATCTATAAGATCAATTATAGGTTTGGCAAGTTAGAGGGGATTCCTTGCAGAGGAAAAAATGTGGTCTTGACAGGTGTGTCATACCACTGGCTCCAAAATACGCTTCACGAGAATGATTGTGCATCTAGGATGTCCATCAAAACTCAAAAAAGAGAAGACGTAAAACATGGAAACAAATTTCTCTACACAACTATGCTAAAACGATTTTTGCCCTTTCTCGGCAAGGACTGTAGTTCGTCAAATTTATTAACAATTGTATTATTAAACATAAATTTGCAGGGACATATAACATGTTATAGAATTTCACAAATTATCATATAAAAAAATAATATATGAAATTATAAAATCAAATTTGCGTATATAAATTGCAAAAAATAGAAGCCAGACTACTTACCAGCTGTATATCTTCAAGACAGACTTTTCTAACTTCTCCGTTGGACATTTTGCAACTTTGCCAACCAGATACACACTTAAATTTGAGCGATTAGCTTTCTATGCCACAGTACCTAGCAAGGCTTTTCTCCAGCTTTAGCATACATTCCAGAGACACAATCTGTAATACCCAAAAGCATAACAGCAACATGTCATTATGTAAATTAACATATAAAGAAGCCAAAGGAGGGCGGAAAAAAGAGGAGGAAAAGTACTGAATCAACGGCGTTGGATTTACTTATAAGTCATATAAGAAAAGGCAACGGTGAAGGAATTGATAGATGGTACAACTGAAAAGACACACTAACAATATAGATTTTTTACTACATATTGGAACAATCTTAGGGTCGGCTACGCGAATATTTTTTGCATTCAATCTATCGCTACATCTACCAAAAGTCCAAAAGTCAAATATTTTGAAACCACGTCAATCCAGGCTAATATTAGTGTAACTCTCTGACCTAACATGTTCAATAGAGATTGCATTGCCCTCGTAATAAGCTTTTTTAGGTTTACACGGTTTACGTTAACCATCTAAATTGACTTTCATTAGTTTATCCTTTATTGGTACCACCTCTAGGGTTAGTGTCTGTTCTTATCACTTATTTTACTCATTATATCATAGTCACATATCTACCTTATTATTCTTGTTTGTACTACATTACAATGTCCTCAAGTCCTCCTTAGGACAAGATGATCATCTATAAAGACTCTGCCCCCCTCTCAATTCTAATAAACATAAAACATAACATTACAAAGTACTTATCCAAGTTCCAAGTTACGATTTACTACACTCAATAATCAACTGAAATTGTCACGGTGAATAGAAAGTAAACTACGGAACTAGTGACTGCTTGATCGTATGTTTATAATATTAACACATCTAACGATAATTTCTTCGCTCTACCACTGACAATAGCACTTGTCTGGACATCCTATCATAAAATATTTTTCAGTCAATAAAAAGCAAATGTCGTTTTGTTTCTTTTCTATATATTCCTATAAAGCTCCAAGACAGATTCATTACTTCCACAACAGACTCCCTGGCATCAAACCAAATTGGTACTCGGTGCCTTTGAGTTACATCGTAATCAATGCCCATTCATTCCTCTCTTAATCCTGTTGGATAAATTGTGAGCTTATTACTCTATAATTTGTAAAATCTAGGATATCTCCTCAGTATAAATGAAATATGATTAAACCAATTTTAAAACATAAACCTTCTATTAGAGGTTTATACCTCTTCTTACATTTTCACTTGCTCAGAAACTTCAAGTTGAAGATTTCATGAAACTTTTCATTAAAGACGTATGCTTAATAAGTATTCTTTGTTTTAATTAAAAGAAAATCTTTTATTAACATCATTCTGATGAATTTGGTTCTAAATTCAAAATAATTAAAACGACTCTTAAATCAACACAAAATTCAATAAAACAAAGGGAAAAAAATCTAAGCTTTAGCCAAAATAACAATAACCCATTAATACTCAGCCACAGAAAAAGCTCAAAAATCATCAAAAAGTTCAACAAAACACATGGAAAAAATCAAATCTTTAGCCAATATATCAATAATCCACAAATATTCAGCCCCAAAAAAACTCA
>CAIGRK010324141.1:0-13657 GCA_903798315.1 Fraxinus greggii | reverse complement strand
TATTTAGTATTAATTTAGTTATAATTTCATCAAAACAAACATTCTCATTTTTATTGTTCGGTTAAGGTCACGATAATTAGAATTTAAACTAATTAATCCTTGTGGAACGATATTCAAACTTAAAATATTTTCGTGAACATACTTCACAATCAATGCATTTATCAAATTAAAAGTGAAAATCTTGTACTTCTCTATTTTTTCATCTTTAATATGCCACAAAAAGGGGTCAATTCAGACACCTTTAGTCCTTTATAGTGAAAGAGATGGTCAACTCGAACTCTTTCAGAACAACCTCCTACAAAGAAATGAATACCTAATAATCCTTATAGTAAAAGGAAATGTGCCTCTCCAAACCTAACCTAAGTGGCTATGTCCTAACTATTACAACCATTCATCACCACCACAACCCCCAATGCCATAACCAGGCCACCGTCTGCCGCCCTCATGTTGAGAGTAAACTACACAATTTTAATGTCGATAACCCTTTTTCTAGCTCATGAACTCCACGGATTGAACATATTGATAAAAGTGGGAAAATGTTATTATTAGCTGCTAGGTTAAAGCATTTACATTAATAAATAACCCATCCAAGAAGGGAGAGCCAAGATTTTATACATTGCAATTTGCAATTGTTATTGCTTAAATATTCCGGCTTTGTGCTTGAGCAATGGCCAACAATTGGGCAACTAGCACATCCATCACTGTCCTAGTTGCACACCTCGGAGTACTCTATCTCATTCACGGGCTTATCTACACTCTCATCACTAGAATTCAAGGCCTCTGGGGGAAGCAGCTAGTCTTCCCCTTTCTATCTTCTCCAGCACGCTCTTCCCAAATCAGTCCATCTACCCCCACGTAAACAAACTAAAACTAGGAATTAATTAAAAATTAGTCTAAGGTCGTACCTCTAGGTAGAGTGCTCAAGCTCCCCGCTTCTTAGGATTCGGTATAAGTGAAAATGAAAGATGAAAATGGGAGGGGGTATTTATAAGGAGTAATTATGACGTGACGGCACATGTTTGATGCCTGATTATTATGTGACTCTACACGCTCCCTGACTGATAGCATACATCCCTTCAGATGATTTGACCATTATACGTGCGTGTATTTTTCATGCGCCCTAGAACTCACTATGCACCTAACCTTGTTCAGGACCTCAAGTGCACGAGGGTCATTTATGATACCATAACATCCGGGGTCAACCTGGAAGTGTTTGAGTTCGTGACCCCACGCGCATCATACCGTTGGTTCACCTTGATCCTTGAGGGCAAATCCTCGGGGTCAGGGACCTCGACCTCACCATTAGTCAGTGGGCTTATCCCATTTTTCACTTGGACGACCTGACCTTGTATAGGATTCAGTCGGGGTTTAGTGTCCTACCATGGCAAGAAGTCCTAATCCGCCATGCCTCATGTGTTCTGATTCCAATGAGAGTGTTAAGGTCAATAGGAAGTCGATCCTAAAAATTTTGAGGCCTTAGGGGATTCATTATTATGAGGCCCTTAAACGTAAATTTTTTTACAAGCGTAAAAATATTTATATATTTAAATAAAAACAATTAGGATAAGCAGGTAGGATTTTTTTCTTTAGCCCTCAATTTTGAAGCCTAGGGCTTTGGCCCAAGGTCTCCTGAAGTCCAAGCTTATGTACTCTCCTTCTTGTTACTTCACATGCGTTTCAATCCTTCTAGGATTACACCCCTTGTACTCTTTACATACGCTCATGTCTTAGCTATTATTCGGGTATAGTTTTCACTATTGTCCACTTTATAGCCTCATGCTTATAGTTCTCTCTCCAACTACTTTCAGACTTACCATCGAAGAGGCTACGGGAACAACTCTATTAGCCTTTATTCAGATTGTTCAAATGTCACGTTGGTACTTATTCCACACGTTCTTCCAACTCGAGATCGAATCATACCAAGTACAATTTTTGATAACATCACAACCCATCAAAGAAAGGAGAGCGAAAATATTATATAGCTCCGGTCTTGAGCATTAGAAGTCCAACACTGGGGCCACTAAAATCCATTGAAGTCGCTAACCTTTCATCCTAATCCCCAACAATTATGGCACCTATTGGTCACTAGCCAGCGAAAAATGCTCATTTTAACATTAAATATAGGGCTGAACATGGGTCGGTTCGGTTCGATCAAAAATTTTCGGGTATTTAATAAATGGAACCGTCGAGTCCAAATATAATTTTGGAATTGTTCGGGTTCGGTTTTGTTAGGTTCCGTACCATAATTAAATGTTTCAACATTTACATCAACACTATATAAATACAATTAATGACATGTCCATTCGTAACTTTTACAAATTAACGTAGCCCAATTTAAAACATATAAATAACAAGCTTTCCAGAGGTCTAATCAGTAGCTACCGCCGCATGCGAAATGAAGGGGCTTCAAAATCGATTTAAGAAAGAGGATGTAGGTTTTAAAATTATCAAATGATTTGGGTTTATACGGGGAGTGGACGTACATGTATTGCTTACCAAATGAAATTGGAATGGAAAGGGAAAGGATAAGGTTCAAATGTTGGGCTAACAAAAAATTAATTTGGCTGGACTTGCTTGGTTTGTTTAATTAATTTGCTAATTTATTTACAAAATTAAAATAATTTAATTAATTTAATATAAAAATTAAAAAAAATAATTTAGATTCGGTTCTTCGGTTCTTAGTCTAGAACCGACCCAAACCCGTTGGTTCTAGATTCAAGTACCTCGTTCGAGTATTTAACTTATGAAGAACCGCTCGATTCGATTCGATTCGATTTGAGTTCGGTTCGATCCGATTCGATTCGAGAGTTTTGTCCAACCCTACTTAAATAACCAAAGTACCATGCTATATGAACATAAAAGGTTAACGTAATGGTTGACACACGTGAGTTGGTAGATTTTGACAACACATTTTTCAATCAAATGTTAGAATTTTAACATATAGGGAGTGTCAATCAAAGTGTATATTTTGTATATACAAGTAGTTTTATCCATAACCAAATGGGCCTCATTGATGAATTGAAAGGGTAAAATTGTTTAAAAGAGTTCCTTAACTTCAAAAAAGATCTAAACGTGTCTTCAACTTTTAGGTGAAAAATCGAATATGGTAGAGATCCTCCCCTTACTAAACACACTACAACATTACGTGAGCGTCACATTATCATTTAGGGTGTGTTTGAGCCACATTATTTTGGAAAAATATATTCTGGAATAGTAGATTGATGGTGAATTTGTGGTTGAAAAAGAAAGAAAAGTCATTGATGTGATGAAAAATATTATTTTATTGAAGAATGCGTGGTTGAAAATGAGTAGAAAAATGAGAATAAAAATTTTAATGTGTGTCAAACAGGGGTTTATTGTGTAAATAAATATATGTTTTTTATTATGCGAGGACTTAAGTGCCATTGTTTTAAGAGGTTGGGGACGTCAATGCTATACTTATTTAGTGGGGTGTTTGGTGTGGATTAAAATTAGGTTTTTAGTAGATTGTGGTATAAGTTTTTGAAATGTGTAATCAAAAAACTATGAGATTCATGAAAGATATGGTTAATATTGATTGTTTGACTTTGATTTAAATTAAAATTTGATTTTAACTCGAAACGAACATGGACTTAAAGTGAAAACTAAGTGGAAATTACCAGACCTATATTAAATTTAACTGAAGTTTTCGATGAAAATTCACTTATGACCATTCTCGCCTAGATAAGAAGCTTTTATGCTTAAAAAGAGTTTGGAAGTGAAGATGTATAAGCACTATATATACTGGGATGATTACTGCAATTTATCCTAATTAAAATTTAATCTACTAACTATTGAAAATGGAAAATAAAGAAACGAGGCCCGTTTGGTTTGTATTTCAATATTCAATTTTCAGTTTTCATTTTGAGTTCGTTCAGTTTTGACAATCTATTTGAAAATTGTCCAAAAATTCATTTGATTTATTATTTTGAAAAATTATTTCTCAAAACAGAAGATTAGAAAATATATTTGATTTGAAATTTTGAAAAATTATTTTATGATATTTTATTCCATGAAGTTTTATTATTCAACAAAAATAGAATAATCTTATATTAATATAATATTGAGTAATATATAAATATATTTTAAATTTAGTGAATCTTACAATATTTTTTTGGCTACAAAAGTAAAATAAAAATGAATAATAAATTGAGTTCAAAAAATAAATTTAAAATTTTTTTTCAAATTTTTATATAAATAATTATTAAGAGTTTGAACGTTTTTTTATTAGAATTTTTTTCTAGATATTTTATAATTTTATTTTTTCAGAATTTCATTAAGATTTTTTTTTTTTTAAGAATTTTAGATCTTATTTTTCAAAATTTATTAATTTTATTTTAGAATTTATTTTTTATTAATTTTAAATAAGATTTTGTTTATTCACTCATTTTTATATTTTTGTAGTGTTTTTAAAATTTTCGCTGAAAACACTTATATCGTTAAAAATATAATTTTAGTTTCTTAGAAGTTTAATTTATATTTAATATCAGAGCAAACACTTCCTCTGTTTTGTAAAATTTAAAATTTAAAATTGCTTAAAATTTGCAAACCAAACGCGCCCGAAATGACGAAATATCGAAGGAAATGGAAAAGCTATAATGAAATGACATAAAAAAAGTCATTCTTTGCTTCACCAAACTGTTTGTTCTTTGAGGCTATGCAGACTCTACTCTTGCCGGCAGCTTGCTCCGGCGTCGCACTATCAACTCCGCCGTGCTCGGCGAGGATAGCAAAGCCTCTGTCCTGCTATCTCCACCGCCCACTGATTTCCTCTAACGCCACGCCTGACCTTCATTCATCTCTCTCTTCAGTAAAATCATTCCAATTTTTATCTTCACCTTACTTGATTCTCAAAAATCATGGCAGAAAAACCCTTGCTTCCTCCCCCATTGCTTCAGCGTCTAGTCCTCCTAGTGACGATTTAGAAAAGGCCAAACTCGCCCAGGTCTCTTTCCTTCTTTATCTATGTTCAGTTTTTATTAACACAATGAGCAATATTTATATGTGTGGACATTTCGATATTGGAATGTGTAAGTTCTTATGATATTGAGTTGAATTTTGTATTTATGGGTTTTAGAAATATATTTCTATAAGTTTGTATTTAGGATTTAGGGTTTTGGGGGGTAACATATGATTATAGACTGGGCGTTTTTGAATTTTAAACAGACAGTTGCTTGTTATAAATTGGGTATCTGCACAGAATTGAGCCTTTACATTACAGAAAATAAATTAATTTAAATTTTGAGCGAATTTATTATCTGCATTTGAATTTTTAACCTGGAATTGGAGTAGCAAAAACAACCGAAACTGGTGTGGTTGGTTCTAATTACGGTAATGGCATAGTCTACGCTGGCATTTCTGGCTAAACAATTTGTTTCACGAATTTCAGTTTGAGTGTCTTTGAACACTTTTTAATGATCTGTCACGTTTTTCTGTACCTTTTTTTTCCCCTTAATTGGAATGAACAATATGTTAAGTCCTTGAGTTGATGTTTGCTGCTTGACTGATGATTTTTAGGTTTCAAAGAGATTAGAGAGCACTTCTAGGTATTTCAAGAGATTGGGAGGTTTAGGATTTTGGGGACAGTTAGTTTGCACGGTTGTTGCTGCTGTGATCCTTTCATTTTCGGTTGTCATTACTGGGAAGGTAACATCACCAGCTACCTTTTATGCAACTGCTGGTGGTATTGCAGCTGCTTTCATCTCTGTCTTCTGGTCATTTGGCTATATTCGTTTATCTGATAAGCTTCGAAAAACAGCTAATGATCCTTCAAAGGTAAGATCACAATTTTGACTTGGAGATTATTAGATTTCTCCAAAGAGTATTGCTATTTATCATCATGATGATGGAACAAAGGTAATGTGACAACCTATTATCCCTCACATTTCTCTATGTCTCCTCTCCCTCTCTCATAAAAATTGAATTGCCCTATCACATTATTCCATAGAGACTGTCATATCATCCGTTCCATCATCATAATGATAAATAACATGATTCTTCTCCAAAATCTTTTGAACTTCTACTGCCATGTTACTTTCTTATTTCGAATCTACTTGCTATAGCATGCTGATTGACATTGTTCCACGTTACCGTTTGAATTAAGTGGTTCTTTTGTCATAGTGAACGTGAAAATCATTTTACGTTTGATGCCGCCACATTACTAGAAATATATCAGTTACTTGCCCCTGCCCCTCCACACATGGCTGTGGACAGCTCAAAAGCCTCAAATTTTTCCAGATGACTAGTATGCTGTATGCATGATATTCCTATCTTAGTTTGAACCAATTCAATTGCAAGATTTGTTCCACTAAATGCTTAAAAAAAATTCTGCCTTTTTTCCATTTTATGTAGACATCCAGGAAAAGGCAACTATTTGTTCTATTCAGCGTTCCTAGTATTTCTTGACACTAACCAGTTTATTTCTTGTGCGTGAAGGGTATCTAATTATCAGTCTATGCAAACATCTTTTTTATAAAGATTTTCTGCAAAACAGGTCCATCACAAATATCTCACTATTTGCAGGCACCAAATTTGACCCTACACTGAATCAGGGAAACACAAGCAATTTCATATTGAATCTCACATATTTTTGAGATCGATGGAAGTTACGAAGTCAAAAACATTTTTTCGGGCCGTTTTCCATATTACTTTGTAAAATTGACCTAAATCATTTGCCTCACTTTATAAGGCTTTTTTCCCTTAAATCTTATGGTTCCATTTCCATTTATCAATGATGATGAATAATTTACAGAACATTGCCAAGTTTAGTATGTTTTGAAGGAAAGAGAGTAAGTTCATGCTGGCATGAATTCCTTTCGAGCTTGCACGTGTTCTTTTATATTACCTTCAATCAGACTCAGTTTTTATTTATATATTTATTTGTATATAAGTAATTTAGCTCCAAGTCTAATGTGTTTTCAGGCTCCTCCTCGTGCGGATGTCGTAAGAAGCCTGAAAAATGGAATAGTAGTAAACCTGTTGGGGATGGGTGCTGCTATACTTGGTATGCAAGCAACTGTTGGTTTGTTGGTGGCTAAAGCTCTTACAACCTCAGCCAATCCTTATTACCAGGGTATCCCTCCTGGGAATAGTCCTGTTCTTGCCTTGGATGTTTTCTTGGTGCAGGTATTCTTCATGAATTGGTTCCAGCCTTTTTATATTTGATATGTTTTTGTCTTCTAGATATGCACCTGCCCCAGCATTTTTTATTTCATAATTCAAAACTTTGTTATTTTCTTATTTCCTATCTTTCATTTGTCCTCGTATATGTCAACCAAAATACATAACTAAACGCCATCTGTTTGCTGCCTTGACAATCGCTTACATTTGATAGCAGATAATGAGAAATTTTGTGTCTTCTCATCTACTCGTCGTGTTACAGGCATCTGCAAATACTATCCTTTCACATTTTCTAGGGCTAGTGTTCTCATTGGAGCTACTGCGTTCAGTGACATTACCACCTTCTGAAAGTGTTCCAGTATTCAAGACTGCGTGAACTTTTTGAGCAGAGGCTGAGTGAATATACCTTGGAAATTTGACGAGAAAAAGATGCTGGCTGGCGTTGACGGGCAGGGAGTCATTTGTGAGATTGTATTGCACTTAGTCACTCACTTTCTTTATGTAACAACACTCATCTTGATGCAGTTTAAACCGAGTTATCGTACTCAATCAATCAAGCTTTTTAAAAATAATATCATGTCTGTTTTTTACGAGTCTGTGATTCATTATCGTGGTAGGAAAAGCCTCCGCGTTCTGAATTAAAGAAATACCAATACGTTCAGCTACTGAAGAGGTGGGAAGTCTCCACTTGACAACTTCCCTTTTACAATTTCATTGACCCCTTTACAAATGATTATTCCAGGTTCAGGGGAGCAAAGGTTTTAAATGAGATTGAACTGACGTTCTGCAAAGTTTCCAGTTCTAATAACGTACAGCAACTCACGAAAGGCAGTGAGGAAAAAGAACTTCAAGCAAACGGTACAAAGTTAACTAGTGCAACCATCTAAACTGTGTAAAGCAAAAAGGTCGAGCATTAATCTGGTATATGCATAAATATATAGGGAGATGCTACCACTATTTTCAAAGGCTACTAACGAGGTGCAATCAAATCTTTTATCACCAAAATTATGCTCGGGCATGGTCCGTTTGAGTCAACTCCCAACTAAAACAGGCCAAGTGATTCTCCGCATCAATGTCACAAGCCATTCGTCATTCTAAAAAAATAGCCAAAAAGCCAGACTTACAAATATAGAATGAAACTCTTAAAAATAAAGAGATCAAACACCAGGGTAGCATAAAGATGAAATTAGCTGCAACCATCTATTTAGAACATAAAGAAATATTGTAGTTTTTGCAGTTGTAAGGGGCACTTCATGCCTATTTTGCTTTCTAGAACATGCTGATATTCTCCAAAAAAAAAAAAAACCTAAGGTGCCAATTTCTACTATATTCTGGAATTTTATAAATGAGAAAAAGCACCAATTAACCCACCATAAGTAAGCAGATACTCATCAACCTACTTCAGTAGATTTTAGCTGCTGCCTTGATTCTTCATCGGCCTTCCTTAGGAACTGATCCCAACCACTACCTGGGCTCATATCCAGATAATCATAAGGAACTGCAGTCTTTAAACCCGGTCGAATCCCACAGCGGTTCTCTATAATTCTAAACTCCAATTCATTGCCTTCTTCCTTTAACTTGTCCTCCAATTCCTCCCAAGTAAACAATAATGGTAAGGTAAATCCACCCCAGGGGTTAAAATCCAAAAGCTTAACTCGCCCATCTCTTGTGACATAAACATCAAATGTGTAACTTTCAGACTCAAAATTTTCCATCACCTTCTCGACAAAAAATTCTCTGATCATCATTTTCAAATTGTCTTTATCAAGAAGAACGGAATAAAAATTAGTGACCTCACGTTGGCAAATTCCCACAAGATTTTGATTGCATACAAAGCAACGAAATTCCATATGAGGCTGCAGTGAAGGGAACCACTTGCGAAGTGCGAGGTAAAATATCAATGGCCTTGATGCAGTCTTGTCACTGCACAAATCATATGCATGAGAAAGATCGTGGACCAGAGAGTCGGACGACTTCAGTAAAAGAGCAATCTCAGAGAAAGTAGTGCATTTGAGATTCCCAGTTGAACTTATCCATGCAGAGTCTTTAGGTGCACTCCAGTTAAGCTTGGGAAATGCAGCACCCCCAAGGGATTCGATGGATTCTTTAATCGTCATTTCCAGTTCTGGGAAAGAAGGAGGTGGCGATGGTTCTACGGCTTCATCTCCAGACCCTTCAGGAGCTACGAAATCTTCTTCCTCTTCGGGCTTACTAACTCTTTTCGGCAGGGCATCATCATTTGAAATGGAAAGAGGCAGAAGTAATAGACCAGAATCATCAAGAAGGTACTGGATAAAGGACTCCGGGAGCTCATGCATCTGGGTTTTTATGGACACAGATTTGAATTTTGGATACCATTCCTGAATTTGACATCTATTTATTTCTTCTTCCTTCATTTTAAGAACAAATATTTGCCACTTCTCTGAAGCAAAGACAGAGACCTACCTTCAGAAAACTGAGCAGTTCCAAATGAAATAGTTAGCAAATGCATAAAGAAGAGATCGTAATTTAATAGAACGAATAGAAATTTATAAATACTAAACTATTTCAGATAGATATAACATCAGCAAAAAACTGGGCCGAGCAAAGAAAATAAAGTCACAGAGCCAACCCCATATTTATTAAGAAATAAGAACGAGACTTACTTGGTTGTAGTTTTAAAAAATAAGCAGCTCAGCTTGAATTCAAATCTCTTGGGTTTCAGAATCAGTACTGTAACATTACTTGCATCCAGGAAATGTTTCTCTTTTCCATCTATTTTCAAATAAAAAAAATTAAGAAATTCCAGCTTAAAATTAATATTTTCCGGCAATGTATAGAAATTCAGCCTCGGCTTTGTACTTTAATTTTTATTTTTTTGACAAAATAACTACCAATAATTCCTCTTACAAATTCCAAGAGACAATATTACTTACGAATCACCAGAAGATTAAAATAGTACAACAATCTAATTTATCAAACCTGAATTAATAATATCCGCAGGGGCAGAATTTGGTCTGGGTATTTCACCGATTACACTTCGGGGGGCGCCGCATCAAAAATTCAAGCCAGATGTGGTCGAGAAAATCGTTGCTAGAGGAAGATTATCATCAAGAAACAACATTTTGAAAAAATAAATAATAAATTCTGAGGAGTTGAGTTGAAATTAAATCATTCACAAAACACAAACAAATAAACCCGATACTACCTTCCAAGTTTGGTAATGAAGTCAGTGCAACCCAACACGTCTCCCTTTATCCCCTTTCTCACACAATTTCACAGTTCACAATTTTGCTCTCCAGTTCAGGGGTTTTGGACCGCGGTTACAAGCTTTTTGTTATAGTGGCTTTCAAGTTTTTGATCCGATTGAATGATTTTATTAGCAATTTTTAACACAGTATAATATAATCTATATTTGAGAATTTATTATTCATTAATTTTGAAAGTCTTTTTAAGAGAATTAGAAAAATTTATAATTTATAATTTTTTCTATGATTTTTTTACTCATAAGTGATTTTAACTTTTAAACCATTTTTAAACATAATTGAATTTTTTACTTATAAGTAGTTTTTAATCTTATTAGTAATATTTTTACTTTATAAACAATTTTTTACACAAAAGTGATTTTTATCTGGTAAGTGATTTTTTTTAATTGATGTATTCTTATTTTTAAGTTAGTTTTGAACAAAATATACTCGTTGTAAATAATTATTTTATAAAAGATTAAATTACGGTCAAAATCCACCTATTTGGTGAATTCAGAAAAATGTCAAAAATTATACTACATCGATTTTGGGTAATTTTTAAATTGTCCAAAAAAAATTAGCAAGCACAAATTTTCTCAACACCTTGTAAACAATACTACCAAAAATCGATCATGGAAAAAAACTCCCAATGTTGCACGATATCACTTTTTAAAGTTAAATGTCATTTTTTTAAATTAAAGAGTGACATACATTGTTACTTTTTTATTAAAAAGTGATATTTGTCACTAAAAATATTGGAAAAAAAAAAACAGTGACGATCATTAAAAAAAAGTGACATGAAATGACAAACATTAAAAAAAAGTGACGAATTCAAAAAAAAAGTGACAAAAATTCAAATGAAATAACAACACCAATTAAAATATTGAGATCAGTTCAATAAAGTGAAAAAAAAAAAAAAAAGTGACGCGACCTTCAAATACTCAACAATTTCAATATTATCCTTCAACTATTCAATAGCGTCATTAACAAGCACTACACGGGAAAAAAAAATCTCCAAACTATACAATTGAAGAAAGAAGAAGAAAAATAGAGAAGAAATAACGCAATGTACAAGTGAATGACATGCAATTCTCATACGATTACAAAATCCCTTCATTCTTCTATTTCAATCTCAATATCTTAGTCGGAACTCGGTGTTTCCATGTCGGCGCCAATGGATCATGTTCATTTTTTTACTGAGAATTTTAATTGTCTTTATTATTTTTTTGATTGAACACGAAAAACGACTTTGATGAGGATATTGGCAGAGAAGCATATGGTGGGTGGGAGGGGGAGATATTTGTCAGCTTTTCACTACACATCTTGCTTGCAATGGGGTATTGGTGTACTTGGGAGAATCTTGGAATAAAGGGAATAGAGAATGGAATGAGGATTATGAAGTTGGTTGGACTCGAAAAGATTTGCGTTAGAATATTTGGTAAAAATTCGTATCCAGTGACAAAATTTAAGTTTGGAAGGATTACCAAAAATTTTGGGTGATGATAATATTTCAAAATATAAATTACCATCACCCATCCTCTAACTTCCCCAGCCCACCCACACCGCGGTCGGCATTGTTGTCGCCACCACCACCCGCACCGTGGTCGGCACATCCATACTCTATTTGAAATAGGGATCAAATCTTCATCTAAACCCAAATCTCAATCCTCAAATACGGTACTAGCTGTGACATTTTTTGTAATAAGATTCGAGCTTCTGTAGAGTTCAAGAACCGAGTTTGACTCATATGGAGAGGTAATGGAGACAATGTTGTCCGAGAAGTGTTGGTCTAGGTGGTCATTTTTGGATCTGGGTTCTTGTTACTTGGAGTAGATGTTCTGTGTACCAATTGTATTGACTGTATGTCTACCTTTCTCTTGCGTTAACTGATAGTTGGTGGCGGTGGTTATCTGCTGCTGTTGAAGACGTTCCAAATGAAAAATCAGTGTGGCGGCGTGTTGGTAGAGATGAATTTGATGGTGGTGGGCGTGGGTGGTTATTTTTCTTGGAATGATTTTCGAGTATCGGGGTGAGTTTTCTTGGTTTGATTTTCAAATGTACAGTGGGCTAGAAGGTGATGTTGGTGAGTGGGTGTTATGGTGGCGGTGCGGGTCATATGTGGCGGTTATGGTGGTTTCTGGTAAGGTCTCACCTCGGAAGAAGGATTGTTATACTGTTTTCATTTAGGGGGTTGGTGGGGTGGGTATGTATATCACTACTATATCAAAAAGACACTTTGAAGTTACTATAGATGCAATAGTAACCAATGAGATTTCACTGTTCATTTTTCCAATTATTACTCATCCAGTCCTCCAATTTTTTCCGGTATGTTATTTGCATATTCGGTATGTTAGTTGCATATCCGGTATGTAATTTGCATATTCGATATATTAGTTGCATATATAGTGTGTTAGTTGCATATCCGGTATGTAAGTTGCAAATACGGTAAGTTGCATATACGGTGTGTTATATGTTATTTGCATATCCGATATGTTAGTTGCATATACAGTATGTTAGTTGCTTATCCGGTATGTTTCATATACGGCATGTTAGTTACATATACAGTAAGTTGCATATCTGGTATGTTGCATATATGGTATGTTCGTTGCATATACGGTATGTAGACAATTATTTTTTGAACGATTCTATCTTTATTATAATTCAATAATTTCAATAATACCATACTTTTCATTTTATAATACACATTTAATTATTTCAATAATACACAATTTTTCGATTTTCAATATTATTTAATTTATTAATCATTTGAACAATTTGAACAACATTATCATTAATTATTTTGTCAATTATTTAGTTACGATGAACGTACATTTGACACGTCATTTGTCAATATGTATTTGATTTATTTAATTATTCGAACAATATTTTCATGAATTATGTTGTCAATTATTTAGTTATGATCAATGTACATTTGATAAATCAATTCTACTTGATTAAATAGTAAATTAAATTCATTAAAAACCTTTTTCGTTAAGTTGCATATACGGTATGTTGCATATCCGATACGGTATGTTAGTTGCATATCCGATAAGTTGCAAATACGATAAGTTGCATATTCGGTATATATGTTGTAAATTCGGTATTTGTTAAACTTACCGGAAGTGGATAATTATTTTTTGAACGATTCTATCTTTATTATAATTCAATAATTTCAATAATACGTTACATTTCATTTTTCAATATACATTTAATTATTTCAATAATACACTACTTCTCGTTTTTCAATATGTATTTAATTTATTAATTATTTAAGCAATTTGAACAATATTATCATT
>CAIGRK010324117.1:0-12922 GCA_903798315.1 Fraxinus greggii | reverse complement strand
AAGATGCGTTATTTCCCATAACCATGACACCTTTGGAAATAGTTTCACATGTAGTAAACAAGTCTTTATTAAGACACATATGAAACACACATGCTGAATCAAGAATCCAATCATCTTCTGGTTTAGACTCAACGACAGAAATAGCCAAGAGATCTCCATCAATGTTCTCCGTGAGGGCTGCTTCGCCTGAAGTACCTGATTGCTTTCCATATCGATTTGCAGCCAATCTTTTTTTATTCTGCAATTTGTAGCAATCATTCTTCATGTGCCCCCTTTTTTGTAGTTACATATTTGATTAAATTTCGATCTGTCCCTTCCAGAACTACCATGAGCAACCAGACCTTCTCCATATCTAGCCTCAAAAATCAGATGCTTATCTTCTCTTTTGAATACAAAACATCATACACCTCATCTATGTTGAGTATATCACGACTATACTAGATCGTGTCTCTAAATGAAGAAAACGAAGCGTGCAACGAACATAATATGATCAAAGCTACATCTTCTTTATCATACTCTACTTTCAAAGTTTTCAAATCAGCGATGATCTCTTTAAATACAATCAGGTGATCTTCTAATGACTCTCCTTCTACCATTCGATGAGAGTATAAATGTTACTTGAGGTTCAACTTGCTTGTCAGACTTTTAATCATGCACAATTGTTCCAACTTCAACCATATATGATATATCAGTTGCTGAAACCTCTTTCAAAACATCCTGAAGAATAGTATTTGATAGATGAAAATGAATGTGAGAAACCGCCTTTTTATCCTTCCGTATTTTCTTCTCCGCGGTCAAAGTTGTGGGCATCTTGTCAATTCCAAACAATGCATCTGTGCGAGTACTGTACACATCTTTATCCGCCATAGCAAAAATCTAGTGCTCCGATCTAAAAACGGAATGTCATACTTCATGGAAACCATCACGAAAAAAAATCTTGATCAAATCAAACCCTGCGCTCTTGTGGAATTGCTAAACCTGACGCTCTAATACCATTTGTTGCAAAACAAACAAGATACCTGAATCGCTCTGATACCAATTATTGTGAAACAAAAAAGATACTAGAACAGTTCTTATATCACTTGTTGTGAAACCAACCTCCAGGATGAGATGTTGAAATTATATGGCACAATAATAAAGTATTTGATCAAGTAAAAGAATAATAAAGACAAGAAACATGACAGAGGAATTAAGAGATTTTATTGACTCAAAAATAATGAAGAAGAGAGAAAATTACAATTGATCATATAATTCTAGTAATCTATTTTCTCACACTTATAAAATTGTACAGAAGAACCTAATATTTATAGGGAACATGTAGGGACGTCCAAACCCTCTTAGTAAAGTTTTTGATAAAGTAGGATGCTAAAAAATCGATTTTTTTTTTCAAATTATTTTCTCTATCCCAAACTCTTCTTCAAGTCCAATACCAATTTTCAACTATCAATGAGCTTCTAAAATAGGATTTCAACTTAACATAGAACTCCAACAGCATTCCAAACTGAATTCTCCTTGAAGTGCACTTCAATTAGAATTCTTTAATTATTTCAACAAGAAATTCTGGTCACACTCAATTTGTTAATTTTAATGACTAATTTAGAAAAATAATAAACTTTA
Organism: Fraxinus greggii; assembly: GCA_903798315.1. Taxonomy (NCBI): domain Eukaryota; kingdom Viridiplantae; phylum Streptophyta; class Magnoliopsida; order Lamiales; family Oleaceae; genus Fraxinus; species Fraxinus greggii. The sequence continues at coordinate 11,305 of CAIGRK010324117.1, read as the reverse complement.
ATGATCAACTAACGTAGTAATCAATTTGTAAGCATTAAATTAACTTTAGCGACGGATTTGATTGAAGAGAAAACACTTCCCATCAACTTGTGCAACTTTGTGTGACCAATTGTGAAATTTAGCCCATATTTGATAGTTATTATTATTGTGTTAAAATGATGTTTTGAATAGTGACTTTTTGAAGAATTCGTGGTTAAAAAATAAAAAATAAAATCTTGAATTTATATGTAAATTATTTCAAATGGAGTCGGGCATAATCGTCAATCAAGCCAATGGTGGGGATGGAAGTTTTGCTGGGGAAATGGCAGGGACAGAAAGGTAATTTCAGTAAAACCCTAATGCCCCCTCTCAGGTATGCTAGAAATCTTTCACTCCCCCAGTTCCTCTCTTTCTTCCCTACCGTACATTCGGGAAGTCCTTCCACAGGTTAAAGATATATGCAACTACATATATGAAACGTTTATATTAATTCTAGTTTAATTTGATCTGTAGTATTTTTTTATAGCCCGATTTAGCTGATAATAAAAGTGTTTCTAGTCAGATCATTTTTCTTTGATTTAGCTGATAATAACGGTGATTCTAGTCAGATCATTTTTCTGTGATTAAATGAGTAATTTCCTTAATGTTTCGTGTTATTGAACTGTTTTTAGCTTGTGTATGTTTGTTATGAATGTGTAATTGAATTTCGAGGGACACTGATGTTATGTATTGTGATCTTGAGCTCGATTTCAGGTTACCCCGGATTTTTGAATTGATACGGACTTTTTAAATTGAACTGGTAATTAACTTAATGGTAATTCGACTATGATACATTATACTGACATCCATGGCCGTGACTTCACTGAACCAGTGATCTAGAAGTACCCGTCCTCAAGTTGCCTTGTCTACTGCTAGGATCGACCCCCGAAGTATTTGTAATTTGATATTACTGAATCTAGCATATTGGATAGTCTTGTAAGGGGAGGGTGCTCGGTGTCCTTATGTACTCACAAGCCAAGCTTTAACTTAGTGATGATGTGAGACTCTGTTAAGGTCATAGTATTGAATTTGTTTGCAAATGAACATAGGAATATGGATCATTATTTTTATCTTGTGTTGCAAACTTATTGAGCTGTGAACATTTCATCAAGAAATAGCTGATTAAGTTACTAAATGCTGGAAGATAATTGTCACGCAGTTAAATGATTGTTGATATTCATGCTTTCATAAATAATGGTTACTTAGTGGTGAAATTGGTTTATGAAGATGTACTTACAATTACCTATCTACCTTATTTACTTACACGAGACAATTCCTGGCGTTTGCCTTGGTAAATTATCTCTAGTTAAGGGGTAAAAATATTGTGGTTATTTTGTTTTAAACTTGCGGAAGTCACTGGTAGTCTAGAAGAGTTCATGAGTTCGTGGATTGGGATTCTATGCATTTAGACTTTTGATCTTGATATTATATCTCTGTAAACTTGTTCAAACTATATCATATGGTTTTTTCACTTGCTTAATGGAACTAGATATCCTCACAGGATGTCTTACTGAAGCTGCTTGGAAATATGTGCATACGATTTGACTTATAACCCAACCTGCTTACCGTTGCAGTTCTAAGGATGAGAAGACTGGTTGTTCTCATCCATGAACTGGAAGTTGAGGAGTCCTTTCAAAAGAATTTCTTTTTAATAACATGATTTTTCTTTGCAGGCCACCACATTGATTTGCTAACATGGCAGACGATTCACAGCATCCGTCTGTATATCAAAAAATACGTGGACAATCTTACCTCCTCTCTCGGATTTCTCCGCACACGCGCTCTAGGACTGCTGGTTTACCCAATTTGACTGGTAGATATGTCAACGGAGGTCTGCAAAGCCATTTCTTGCCATCATATGAAGGAACTGGGCTGCGAACTGTATCACCGTTATCTTCTTTTATGATTCCTGCTCCAATTGAAAAGGAAAAAGGCTTCTCAGGTTTTATGGTGGATTTCCTCATGGGAGGGGTTTCTGCTGCCGTCTCCAAGACAGCTGCTGCTCCAATAGAGAGAGTTAAGCTTTTGATTCAGAATCAGGATGAAATGATCAAATCCGGACGGTTGTCTGAACCATACAAAGGGATTGGTGACTGCTTTGCCCGAACTATGAAGGATGAAGGAATAATTGCTCTCTGGAGAGGTAACACTGCAAATGTTATCAGATACTTCCCCACCCAGGTCAATATACAATCTTATCCGTTCCTTACCCTCTCCATTGTTTTCTTATACTTTTTCCAAGTATATATCATGCAAGACGCAGTCTAATCGCCAAGGGAATGGGTGCGTTTAAATTCATTGTGCAAATGCTTACTTGACCAGTTTTATAATGTTTGGTTATCCATGTTTTATTGAAGCATAGCAACTATTTCTATCAAATGAATTTGTTCTGGTTCTTGTGCTTTTGAGATAGGAATTATTGAAATTAAAGCATGTCGTAAAAGATGGTAATAGTTCTCCAGTTTATCAGCTTTTCATTTAATTGACATTTGAAATTAATACATATGCTTTCAGGCCTTAAACTTTGCTTTCAAAGACTACTTCAAGAGGCTTTTTAACTTCAAGAAAGACAGGGATGGCTACTGGAAGTGGTTTGCAGGAAATTTGGCATCGGGTGGTGCTGCTGGTGCCTCGTCGCTTCTGTTTGTCTATTCTCTTGATTATGCTAGAACACGGTTGGCAAATGATGCTAAGGCTGCCAAAAAGGGTGGTGAAAGGCAGTTTAACGGTTTGATTGATGTTTACAAGAAAACACTCAAATCTGATGGTATTGCTGGGCTTTACCGTGGATTTAATATCTCATGTGTTGGAATCATTGTCTACCGTGGGCTCTACTTTGGAATGTATGATTCGTTGAAACCTGTAGTTCTGGTTGGTTCATTGCAGGTCAGTAGACTTCTGAACTGGGAACTCTTGATTCTAAACCTCCAGTTATACGCCATCAACCCATATTTTCCACTTTATTACATCCATAAGATGCCTTGACTTTTCTTCCATGCTTTTATGACTTTGCGATGGAGTGAAAGCTGGCCTTGTCAACTTGGCTAAATTCTTGTTCTTTCGGTGTCAATTTCTGCTGTGTTGCCATGATGATCTTTGACCTGCATGATGAACCAATTTTATGTGCTTTGGCATGCTCTTTTTCCTCTTGTCTGATGAGTATATTACATTTATGTTCGCCTGCTGCTTTAGTAATTTTTAGACCAAGTTGCCAGTTTGCAGGCTACTAACATAGTGTTACTGTATTTGGTTAACCACAGGATAATTTCTTCGCTAGTTTCTTACTGGGATGGGGTATCACAATTGGTGCCGGGTTGGCCTCTTACCCAATTGACACTGTGCGTAGAAGAATGATGATGACCTCGGGAGAATCTGTCAAATATAAGAACTCAATGGATGCATTTTCACAGATCATCAAGAACGAAGGGGCCAAATCACTCTTCAAGGGTGCTGGAGCCAACATTCTGCGTGCTGTTGCGGGGGCTGGAGTACTTGCTGGTTACGACAAATTACAGGTCATCGTTTTTGGCAAGAAATACGGCTCTGGCGGTGGTGGTTAATTATCTTGCTGCTGATAATGACGAAATGCACATGTTAAATAGTCGAGGAGAAATATGTTTACAGGTGCATTTGGCATGTTGTCGTAGCTGGAAATCCCATATTAGAATTCTCGAGCTTTTATATTTGGGAAATTTGATTGCTGTATGTGCGGATTATGTTTTAAGACTATAACTTGTGGTCTTTTCTGAAGGAATAATTTGGTACTCTTAAAAATATAGTATATGCATTTCAAGTAAATTAAGGCTCCGTTTAGTATGATTTTTACTTTTACTTTTACTTTTACTTCCTGTAAAAGGGCCTTTGGAGGAGTTGCTTTGGAGGAGTTTTCTTAATTTTTATTTGAAAACTTGTTTTTTAAAAACACTTGTTATTTCGGAAGTGTTAATAGAGGAAGCTACAGTAGACCAGTTTCTTCTAGAAGTTCTTCTAACTGTCAGAAGCACTTTCATAAAATTAGTCAAAATGATTCAAAATCGGCTTTTGAATTTCAAAAGTTCATTTTGACTTTTCAAAAGTCATATCAAAGAGCTTTTCAAAAGTCATAATAAACGGGCGCCAAACTTCTATTAACAAAAATAACTCTTAATACAAAGACAAATTGTCAAAGCGCTTGTACCATTACAAAGGAATATATATATCAAAACTGGATCAGAATGATTAGTTGAAGAGGGGAGACTGAACTATTCCAATACTAGGTAAACTAAGGAAAAATCGAAAACTGTCAAAATAACAAAAATGGTAGATTTTCATTTACCTCGATTTTTCTATTTTTATTAATATTTTTTACCACCTAATCGATCTTAACTCTTTGCCTTTCAATGAGTCAATGCAGCCGAATTTAGCCCCCGTTTGTTTTTAATTTTTTTAAAATTTATTTTCAATCCATATTATTTATTTATTTATCAATCATATATTTCATTAATTTTTACCAAAATATATTAAAAATTATTCTTAGCCCTTATTTGAAACTCATTAATTTCTCATTCTATTTCTCTTTCTTCATTTCAACCACACATTCTATAATAATAAAATAATATTACACATAAACCCTAAAATTTTTCTTACATTTTAATCACACAATCTTTCATCAATCATTATTTCAAAAATTATTTTTCTTCCAATGGTGTCAAACAGGGGCTTAGTCAAGCCAACTTAAAACATGGCAAATGGCTTCCATCCATAGCATTTATTCTTCAAATATTAATAAAAAGCATTAAGATGACGTGTAGAATTCCAATCGGTAAATACACGTAGGGATCAGCGAGCACACAATAGAGCGAGAGACGCTTCCAACACTAAACGGTCTCACACTTAAAAACCCAAAAATCCGAAATCCACTCACCAAAAACGAACCTTTTTGTATTTGAATTTTGTGGGAAAATGCATAGGTCTTTATTGTTTCCATCAATATTGGTTTTACTGATAATTATAGAGCTGAGTGCAAGCGTGAATGGATTGTATGGACCATCATCCACAGTTGTTCAGTTAAATCCCTCCAACTTCAAGTCCAAGGTACGTCATTTGGAGTACATTAGATATGCAAATTTTTAGATTTTTAAGAAAATTACGCGTAATGTGTTTTATATAATGGGAAACATTTGATTTGTTTGTGTAGAAGTAAGATTTGATCAGTCCTTATTTTTTACATTTCTGATATTGAGTTTCATAAGATTCCGGTAGGTATATATGATATGAATCGATTTGTATCTGTTTTGAGTATGATTGTCTTCTTTGATGCAGTTTCTTGGATAAATTTTGAATTCAGCTCGTGTTAACTTATATACCTTTTTCTACTGTTTTGTCCTGTTTGTTGCTGTTTAATTATGGATTAGAGTAAGTGAATAAAATTAAAATGTTTCGTTTGGTGGTTTTAACTAAGCCCTGGAATTGTAATAATTTGTAAAAGAATCTCTTTGAATGTTTATGGTATTTCCAAATCAAAGGTACTGATCCATTCCGCAAGAATTATGGTTAAGGTATTTTGTTAATTGCCATATTAATGGTAATACTAAAACCGGACTAATTGGGTGAACCGAGGTTGAACCGGTTGTAAAAATAAGTAAATATATTACAAAAATTTGTGAAAAAATTTTTAATATTCAGATTAATTAATATTTATTGGCAAAAAAACTCAATAAACTTGGCTTTATTTAACTTTCCTAGTGTCAATAGAAAATAAGACAACAAATACATCAAAAGATTCAAAAAATAAATAATCGCTTAAATATTTACATAGCAATTTAGTGTGTTATTAAAACAAAATTAAACGAGAAAGACAGAGTAAATTGAAATATAAAAAGAAATTAAGTTCTAGAAATTATTTATTTGTTCTTTGGATTTCTTCTACATATTTTCAAATAATACTAGCACATTATTTTTTAATGTAGTAGTGTAATACAATATAACATGTTTAGAGCAGGTGGTTCCACCTTCTTGTCCGACATTGACTGCACTAGTGGAAAATGTTAAGAAAACAAACTATAAAAGGCTGGCGTTTCTAATTTCAATTGGCCAAATCACCGGTTTTGGCGGTTGAACCGGTTCATTAGCAAAGTTTTTCCCGGTTTATAATTAAGTACAGATAGGACAGGTTCTTTTTCCGGTTCCAAGTTTTCACGGTTATACTGGCCGGTCCGGTTTTGACAATATGGGTAATACTTAATATAAACCACTAGAATGAGTAGTCGTCCAAGCTTTAATTGTGATATAGTTATCTTCATTATTTCAATTACATTATAATTTTGGTTGCATTCAGAATCTATGATTATCCTTTTCTTAATTTGATAGTTCAAAACTGTTTGAAAATTGCTACCATTTTGGTTCACTGCTTTATGTGTCACATGGAGTTCCAGTTTGTAGCTTACATGTTGCCTATTGGCTGAAAGGCAATTTTCTTAAATGCATTGTTGCAGGTCCTGAATTCGAATGGTGGTGTTTTAGTTGAGTTCTTTGCACCATGGTGTGGTCATTGTAAAGCATTGACGCCTACATGGGAGAAGGCAGCCAATGTCCTGAAAGGTGTTGCTATTGTGGCTGCTCTAGATGCTGATGCTCACCAGTCGCTCTCTCAGGTTTCATTTAGTAGAGAAATTTTCTCTCTAGTAACATGGTTGCAGAAGTTGAGCTCATCAGGATATATTCAAGAATAAATGTTTTTTTTCTGGTTACTACAATTTTATTTTATGGAAAGTTTGGTCAACTCTATAAACAAGAATTAAAATTCACAAGAAGCACGGTAGGGGATCTTTTGGAAGAAATAAAACTGAGGGAGAAAAGTATTGAATTTCTATAGAAGAGTGAGGAGAAAATATATATGCATGCATAATATGGGTCAAGTATTATGATTATGTTTGGGATAATTAATATCATGTTATTAACTGATGACTTGGGATTAGGTGGTAGATGGAATACTAGCGTTACATCTCCATATTTACATTTCTGGCCGAGCAAGCTATATAATATTTCATGACTTTTCAACTCAATTGCTATAGATATATTATCTACGGTTTCTCTTTTGAAAAGAATTTTAAAATACTGTTATTTATAACTTTTCTGGAATTTTTTATAAATTGGAAGTGATGTCATGATGTGTTTGTTTATTTCTCATTGATGGCCAATTTAATATGAGAAACAACCTTGCAATTCATGCAAGGCGTGTATTATTTAATCCTCGTCCTTATTTTCTTCAGGAATACGGAATTAGAGGTTTTCCTACCATTAAGGTCTTTGCGCCTGGGAAGCCTCCAGTAGATTACCAAGGAGCTAGGGAAGTCAAGCCTATAGCTGAATTCGCACAGCAACAGGTCAAAATTATTTCTTTTTTATTTCTGGGAAATCTATTAGTAACTTTGTCTGGATTTATTTGCTCCTTCTTGCGTATGTAAAATAACCACATTGATTTACTGCACGTAGAAAGGGTGAATTCTCTATAATATTTAGCTGTGTTCTTTTATCTACAACTATCACCAACTAATGTTTTACTACTTATGGGGGGGAAAAAAATCCAAATGGAAGAGACAGGTTTACTAGGTACCTTTGGCTTACTGCTGTAGAATTGTGTGTCTTGCATATTGTATCATTTTCCTACTTGCAATTTTATGTTGTTAACTATCGTATTGTGGCTGAGGATCCATGAGTCAAGTAATATCAAACTTGCTTTCATATATGCATTAAGTTGTGGTACATCATTTCTGCTCATGCCAGTGAGTTATCAATGTGAACCAGGGCAGAAAAACTTTAAGACATTGTTTGAAAAGAGCTATTTGAAGCTTCTGCCTCAAATCTCGTCTCAGGTGAAGCATTCATAAATTGCCTTAACGGTTACACCTTGAGTGCAATTTGTGATGTTTTTACCTCAATTTACTGAGGCTTATACCTCGAGGCTAAGCTTCAAGGGGACTAAGGAGTCCATCCATCTGTCTAGCACTTTCCATAGATTTTATTATTGGCCTTAGCCTTCTGGGCTACTTCTCTATAATCTGTAGTGTTCTACAGTTTTTTTCCTTTTTTCATTTTTCCTCTTTTTCTGCCTTTACATGAAAAGTGAATGTGAAGGAGAATACATGAATCCTAGTGGAGGATATTTAAAAATAAATACCTAATCATGACGAGCAACATGATGTTGATGATTCCCTTAAAGGTTATATTAATAGTGACGATATAAAAGATTTCTAAATTGTTTCTATATTTTCTTAATAAAATAATAATAATAATAATAATAATAATAATAATAATAATAATAATAATAATAATAATAATAATAATAGTGACGAGCAACAAGATGTTGATGATTCCCTTAAAAAGGTTATATTAATAGTAATGATATAAAAGATTTATAAATGGATTCTATTTTTCTTAGTATATTACAATTTTGTTTGTGATTATTAATTTGATATTATTTGCTATTTCAATGATCTATTTTATGTTTCTTGCAAGTTAGAATTTTAATTTTGTTAAGTTGTTTTATTTTGAATTTTTAAATATGATTTATGGTTTATTATGAACATTGTTTTTAGTTTTATAATCTCTTGAAATATTTTATTGGTTTGTCTTGAAGCTTATGCCTCAACAAACAGTTATAATGCCTCAGTACTTAATTAAGCCCTTTTATACTATGGTTTAAGATTGTCTCTTTTTATTACAGATTAAAGCACTTTTGAAGGACCGTTTGAACGGAAAGGCAACAGGAGGATCGAGTGGGAAGTCAGAATCTAGTGCTTCAATAGAATTGAACTCGAGTAATTTTGATGAATTGGTAATTAAAAGCAAAGATCTTTGTTCTCTGCACCTTGGTAAGTTGCCTGCTTGACTTCTTATTCTATCCTTCATCCTATACTTATAACCCTTTCAGTCTGAATGAAATTTAACTTACTGTCCTCAATTGCTTTCTCTAACTAGGGTCAGCACTAAGCACATTGTGATCACAATTTTTTTCTTCTTAAATCGTCACAAACAAAGTCAACATGCATTTGGCATAATATAATGGTAGTAATCCAGTGCATTTAGACATGCATTTAAAACATGAGATCACTAGAACGACATATTTAAAAACAGATAAGAGTTCACATAGAAGCTAACACGAGCTGAGTCTTGTTTGGGTTTGGTTTGTTTTCTAAGTTGAAGATAAGCAAGCTCACTCAGGTTACCAGTTGCTTCTAGGTTGATTTATCTAATAATCCCTACTGTTATTCTGCATGGTGCAACGCAGAGGGATAGGAGTAGGGAGGGAAAATAGAAAAACAAGAAAGAGATTTAAAGCTTGTTTGGCACATATTTTTTCGAGTGAAAAAATGATCTCCTTTTGGAGTGGAAAGTGGGGAAAGGTTGTTTGTTCCATAGAATGCGTGATTGAAAATGACTTTGGAGAAAAATGATTTTAGAAAAATCTGTGTTGAATAAGCGTTTGGATGTAAACAACATCAAACTTGCAATTTGAAATAAATCAATCAGAAGAAGGGGAAAAAAAAAACTGGAGATTTTCGTTGAATCTCATACTACAATATATGATGACAAATTAAGCCTTGTTCCCAAAAAAATTTGGATTGGCTACATAAATCTTATTCACCACTCCTATTGATTGTGTATTAGGATTATATCATATGATATTACAAAGTTTTATGCTAGCGCCAACCTACTTCTACCCTCCTTTATTGGGGCTAGGGATTGTGATGACATGGGTAGAGTTAGTTGGATCTCATACTGTTATCTATGTTTGCTTCTAATATTTATCTCCACTGCGAAGATTTTAGGCTTAAACTTGACCTAGAGCTCTCAAATACTCAATAATACAGAAATGAATAAATTGGTCAGGCGAAGAAAATAAAAGCAAGAATTGTGAAATTTGTATTTTCAAATAAGAATTTGGCGGATGGGAGGTTTGGCATTGTGGGGAAGTTATGGTTGTCGATGTTGTTTCAGAATGTGGGAGGCCGGTTCAGTTTCTTGCTTCATTTTGTTTATATGCTTAATGTTTTGGAGATTAAACCATCCAGGGGTTCTTAAAAACCACCAAGATCAAACAATATCTCTCACCATACCTTGACATGTGTAAATTGCAGTTTGTTATGCTTATATTATTTTACCCAATACCACTGCAGCTGCATGAATTTTACCTGGAACCCAATTTATTGAAGATCGGTGCATAGTTTTCATAAACAGTTTGTAGAAAATCGAGAATGGGAAGAAATCCAAGTATGGAAAACTTGTAATTTACGGTTAATTGATGGGAAATTGATGCTTCAATCTCTCCATCCTTTAGATGATAGGATAATTTTTTCCTAAAATAGGTGATTAGTTTCTTTCCTTTTTTCTCTCCATTTTTTTATTATAAATAGGATGTATTTGTATTGTAAAATCATCAAGAAATACAGAATAAAACCAATTCTGATTTCATGGTATCAGAGCCTAGATTCTTCTAACTTCGCAAACAAATGGTGGAACTCCACGTCAACAGCAAAGGGTTCAAAACCTCTGAAACTTCTCACATCAACGGAGAGATCAGTCCTTCAATTGTTTTTCAAAAAGAAATGTAGAGTAGAAATCTTCGCAGATGTAGATTTGGCTGGATCAACAGAAGATGGAAGATCTACTACCAGCTATTGTATGTTGGCATGGGGAAATTTGGTAACGTAGAGAAGTTTGAAACAAATGCAGTGGCAAGAAGTAGTGCTGAAGCTAAATTTAAGGCAATTGCACAAAGGATATATGAGGGACTATGGATAAAGAAACTCCTGGAAGAACTAAAATTTGAAATGGAAATTCCAATCAAACTCTATTGTGATAAGAAAGTATCCATTAACATTTCACTCAATCTAGTGCAACATGACAGAACCAAACATGTAAAAGTCAACATACATTTTATCAAAGAAAAAGTTGAAGATGAAATTATTTTTATGACCTATGTTCCTACAAAAGAACAAATAACAGATATCTTCCACAAAGGATTACCTAGACAGGATTTCGACAACTTCATCTGCAAGTTGAACATAGTCAATATCTACCGTCCAACTTGGGAGTGTAGAAAATCGAGAATGAGAAGAAAACCGAGGATTGAAAACTTGTAATTTACGTTAATTCGGGAGATTGATGTAAGGTATCTTAATTTTCAGACATTTGAAATTAAATGTAAGGTATCTTAATTTTCAAATTTAGGGCGTATTTGAATTGTACAAAATTTTGGAGAAAAGGCAAATGTGTTGCACATTTCTTTTACTCGAACCATTTTTTT
>CAIGRK010324077.1:0-12009 GCA_903798315.1 Fraxinus greggii | reverse complement strand
AGCAGCCAGCAGCCATGAATGCATTTGAGTTGATTTCTATGTCAAAAGGTCTCAACCTGGGGAATCTGTTCGAGGGAGAACAGGTTGGAATTTGTATCTTTTCTTCATAGACGTCCCTGGCTTCCCGAATTTCCTGCTAGGTCTAGTGTCCACAAGGACAAGAATGAAACAGTTTCAGATAAATGAGACAAAATATTTGGAGGCGCGTCCAAAAACTGCTGAAGACTAACACTAATAATCTATTTTACTGTGTTGTTTCTACTTACATAGGATGCCATGCTAACATAAGAATCATTTACTTCTAATGTTAAAGATCATCAAATAATTAAGTAGATTTCTATTTTGAGACATTTGGACAAGTTACTTTATTCTTACTTTACGGGAAACAAGTTATTTTAGATGTAATTCTTACCTTATTATTGAAATGAGTAACTTGCTTTTTTCAAACTTATCCCAATATATGAATTATTTATTTTAAAATTTAGTTTTTTACTTGTAAGTATATTTTTTCAGCTTAGCACATGCTTGAAGTTTCTGGTATACCAAATAATTAAGAAAATTAGAATTTATTACGCAACTCGTGCCACTTTTACATGCATCTGGATACACAGTGTTTTTTTCTCGTCGTTTATCTTTTGTTCCTGAGTCTTATTAATTGCAGGAATTTAAGAGGGAAACAAGGTTCACGTCTAGGCGCCCTGCTAATGAGATAATCAATAAAATTGAAGAAGCTGTGAAACCTCTTGGTTTTGATGTTCACAAGAAGAATTACAAGGTCCTTGATCTCTTGCATTCTTGCGTAAATAGGGAATGGATACTTTTAAGTTTGTTTCATCTATCTGCCTTGAATAAGAAGTGAGAGTATCATTATACTAAAACTAAATCACTTCCCGTACTTATCACAGATGAGGCTAGAAAATATAAAAGCTGGAAGAAAGGGAAACCTTAATGTTGCCACAGAGGTATGTTACAAAGGACTCCAATCAGGTGGTTTACTCGAGTTCAATTTTACGTTTTGAAACAAATATCTAAGATTTTGTTAATTTTATACGATCTGCTCAAACGTTTTAAGCGCTTGAAGCAGGTTTTCCAAGTTGCCCCTTCTTTGCATATGGTTGAGGTGAGAAAGGCAAAGGGAGATACTTTAGAGTTCCACAAGGTACCCAGTCTTCAAAAAATTACATTCAATAATTTTAATTTGTTTTTATTTAGTTCTGAAATAAAAAAGGATAAAATGGGAAATCATTTCCTACAATCTGTACTGGAGAACTTCATAGGATGGTTGACAATTTGACCATCTAAATTGCTTGAACTTTTTGGACTGAAACTCTATTTATTTGAGCATTTCTTGCACTTTCTCATTGAATTCTGCTTAGCTTCCTATTAGAGTAGCAACCTAGATTGAGAAGGGTAATCTGATTAACAATTGAATTCCAGAAATTTTAGCTGAATTATATATCATGGAAATACTCCAAAATTTAGAAAAAGAAAATTTAATCTTCCGGAACCTATGGAAAACTCGTCAAGAGTGTCAAAATTTTTGAAGTAGTACTACATCTACGACTTTTTTATTACAGTTAAACTTCTTTGCCAAAAAGAAAATGTCATCCTTTTTGACAGATACTCACGTGGGAGTGGGACCTATGTGAATAAAAAAAGGTCAAAAAATTCCTGTCCCCTATTGTAAGGGGTCCCTCCTTGGCAGCACAACGGGATTGTTCCTATTATATGGTCTTTTTTCAGTTTCTTTTATAGACTTGAATGTGTTGTTATAGTCCTTTCATACTAGGGATGGCAAAAAAATCCAACAAACTCGATACCCGCGGGCCCCACCCTGAACGGGGTGGGGATGACCCGCTTAATTGGGTATTCGAGTAGGGGACGGGTGCCCCGCCGCGTTTAATTTTTTTGTTTTTTTTAGAATTCAATACTTTAAATGGAAAATTTTACAAAATTTCATTAGTTCTAATAGAAAATGGCAACTAAGATTATCTAAAAAAAATGACAAATAATAAAATACTTAGTTTACCAAATATATTTGAATAATTTAACTTTTAAAAATAAATAAAAAATTGAAAAATATATTATTATCTCACTCTAATGAATGGGGGCTAAAATGAATTATCAAAAACTTAATAAAAAAATTAAACGGGGTAGTAAATGGAGCAAGGGCCCCGTCCCGCCTTAAACGGGTAGCGGGGCTGGAAATTGCCTAGCGGGACGGGAGGTGGGGGAGGTTGCCCCGCCCACCTTGTCATCCCTATTTCTTACAAGGATCATAATTAATATATAAAACGTGTTCTGTATGAATTAAAAGCTAATTAAAATTGAAAATATAGTCGTTATTGAGTCTCACTCGTCTAATAAAAGTCAATAATAACGATTAATTTTTCAATTTTTATCCGATTTTAATCTCTACCGAACCCACCCATAGTAATATCTTTAACTTTTCTTCCTTCGCTTTTTGTTTGCAGTTCTACAAAAACCTTTCAAATTCCCTTGAGGATGTAGTTTGGAAAACCGAAGAGGACATGCAAGAAATGAAGTAGAACTGTTGCTGTCAAATGAAGAGAACGAGCTTCAGTTTCTGGTGCCGAATGCCTTATAGCGGTGTACGAGCTCTATTTCTTCGATATTTTGGCTTCCTTCCATTGAAACTTTTTTTTTTCTATGAGGGAATTGAGGTTTAAAACTGTTTCCAATGGTTGTTGGCTGTAAATGACATCATAGATAGATCTTGAAGAGTTTCATCCTTTGCAAATGCATTCTCAACTGTAAAACTGGACTTCTATGTATTTGGTTCCTCTGAAATGACTTTTCTTCTGAACATAAAGTTGTAATAGCCTTGGGATGTATTTCTAGAGGTCGGGTTTATGTTGTTGCCTAAATCCCAAAAACTCGTTGTACTAAGAATTAAGCTGGTATTATAGTCAAGTGCATCAGAAGGGAAAAAAAAAGATAATAATAATAATACAAAGAATCCATCAATATTTACAAATAGCATCAAGTAGACGTTCTTCACCTACCTAATGTAGTCTTAAATAGTGGCCTTACATGGGGAAATATCTAAGAAACACGAATTATTTTCCTCTATACTATATTTATTGTGTACTTTTCTACGGGAAGAAATGATCTCTTACCGTGGTGAGTAGGAGTTATCTTGTCTATGGTCAAGCCTAAAATTTTTTACAATTCCCATAGGTGGGAGATCATTTCTCCCTAAACACAAGCTACCTTGATAGTCTTCCATCTATTCTTGTTCCACGAGGACTCAACGTCCCATTCACATGTTCCATCTTGTTAGCTCGTGGTGAATTCCTTGAAACATCCTTGGTTGCTTGGAGTTGTTCCAGTTCGGCAAGTACCTTTGCAAAAATACAATTTCAACCATTTAAGCTTCAATGAAACATGGTATATATCAAACAAAAGATCTTGGGATAGTCCCGTAGCTACACATTTATAGAAATTGAGTACGCTGACTATGCGAGGAGTTAAATTTGGCTTTCTCTAACAGTTTAAGATGAAAGCATATAATGTACCTCGACCATAGCTGGCCTGTTTTTGGCATCAATTTGGAGGCATCTTAATGCAAGGGAAGCTGCAGCCAGCGCACCCTTTTTCGAATACTCACCCCGTAACCTTGTGTCCATGATCCTCGAAAACTGCCTATTCTCTCTTAAGTAGGGTGTCGCCCAATCGACTAACATGTCTTCAGGACCTCCAATAGTCTCATCCCCCATTGCTCGTTTTCCTGACAACAGTTCTAAGAGGACAATTCCGAAACTGTATACATCACTCTTTGGAGTCAAGTGACCTGTTTAGTCAAATTTGTTAACAAGAAAGAAAAATAAAATAAGGATTTCACTCAAATAAAGATTTCTGATTATCAGATGCAAAAAGAAGGAAACCTGTTGCCACATATTCTGGTGCAGCGTAGCCCATAGTCCCAACAACTCTCGTTGAAACATGAGTTACATCACCACTTGGGCCGTTCCTCGCAAGGCCGAAATCTGCGAGTTTTGCGTTAAATTTCTGCAGAATTCAAGCACGAAAAATGGCACGCTACATTAAAATGGATACAAAAATCAGATTTGATTAATTTCGACTCTATTCAAGGTTTATGTGTGATACCATACCGAATCAATGAGTACGTTGGAAGCCTTTAAGTCACGGTATATTACATTGGCATCGAGACTGTGTAAGAAGGATAGCCCCCGTGCAATATCGGCTGCAACGTGCATCCTTGTAGCCCATGACATAGGTTGTACTCCTCCTACAAAACGATGGTCGACCTTTCAACTTATGATCATGAAATGGCCGAGTAGATGAGAGGTTTCCAATTTATTTAGGGTACTCTCGAGATCAAATCCATTGGAGATGAAAGTTCAATTGTTATGTATCCCAGAACCTTATAGTATTTCAGTTTATGAACCAAAAGAAGGATCTAAAGGATTGAAATTCGAAAATTGTAAATGAAACAACCTTCAGATAAAAATTTACTCACTTTTAAACAGGTGATTGTCTAAGCATCCCTTTGCCATGAATTCGTAAACTAAAAGCCTGTTCATAGACTCTGTGCAATACCCAATTAGCTTTACAAGATTTTCATGGTGAAGCTGGCCTAAAAAGTTGACCTCCGTCTGCCAATTTTGAAAAGTAAAACAAAACCAAAACTCGTAAACAGTAGGCAAGAATGTAGCAGAAATATCAAAGAAAGTTTTGCAGGGAATTGATGAACATACAAGCCATTCCCGGTGACCTTGAAAGCTATCCATCTTAAGTTTTTTGATAGCAACAACTGTGCCAGTTCCCGGTTTGCAAGGAGCCAACGTGTTCTCGTTGATCCAACCTTTAAAGACATGACCAAAACCTCCCTCTCCAATTAGATTATCGACACAGAAGTTCTTAGTGGCATTTTTAAGGTCGGTGAGGGTAAAGAATTTGAGGTGGTTGTAGACAGGCATATCACCTTTGAATCCTATGAGAACATCACGCGAAATACCTGAATGTGTTCGCTCGTTTGGAGGATTCAACCCTGGGTTTGAACTACCAGGAACTACTTTATTACCTACAAAAGAAGTCGAGATTAAGCCCTCATCCCAATCTCGAGAGCAACAATGAAGTAAATTAGAGATGCAAAACAAGAAAATATTGGTTTAAGATTCTGACCAGGAGTAGGAAGAAAACCTTTCGCAGGACTCCCAAAGCAAATGCCCATGTCCAAAATGTCAATAAGCTGGAAAGAAAGTGTGAGTTGAAGAAGAACGAAATGAAATGCCAGTGAAGGGAATAAGAAGGGCCATTCTTTTCAGAGTTTAGTCAAACACGTGATGGATCGAAATACCTTTCAACGTTGTCGTGCGCTAACAAGCATAATGTATACAAACTTATTAGTATTATAAACGATGGCAATTAGTAGCTGACTTTTGACTGCATGCTCCATAATGAATGTTCAAATAAATAAAATTATAAAGTAGGCTATTTTCAAAGTACGTAGGTAGGCGTGGAATTTAATGCCCCTATTTTTTTTTTTTTTTNTGACTGCATGCTCCATAATGAATGTTCAAATAAATAAAATTATAAAGTAGGCTATTTTCAAAGTACGTAGGTAGGCGTGGAATTTAATGCCCCTATTTTTTTTTTTTTTTTCACATAATACATTTTGAAATAGTACATTGATGAAGAATGTATGATTAAAAAATTAAGAAAAATTTGAGTTTCCGTGTAATATTATTTTATTGAAAAATGTGTCATTAAAAAGAAGTGAGAAAGAAAAATTTATTTTAGAAATAATAAGAATCAAACAAGGGCTTAGTGCCGTCACTAGGCTGGACCGAGAGACTTCGGGCCAATTTCAATACTAGCTCCTAAAGTTTCACGATGAGCTCAACTTGGCCCGTGAAGTTTTCTATTTATTTATTAATTTCTAAAATTTTATTCTTAGAATCCTATGAAAAAACACAAAAAAAGTTATAAAAATGGGGAGCCGAGCAGAGCCTCGACCGTGTAAGGCAAACACCCCCATGTGGAATTAATTCTTTTCAGTCCCTCCTCTTAACTCTCTTGTTAAATTTTGGGTACATTTGTATGAGGAAATTTGTTAAGGACCAAAGTAGCGAGAAAAAATGAAAGATAAATTTTGGGTACATATTATCTGATTAACGTAATATCTTTCATATATGAGTGCATCTATACTGCAAGTAAGCCAATTCAGAATTACAAGTAAAATTTGAAAGATATTACGTAAATCAGCAAGTGGTTTAAGAATGTTTGGCTAACTTAAGTACAAGTTACTTAAAAGTAACTTTGTATCTTTAGTGCTTGTTTGGATTTTATACATTTATCACTACTATCCACTAAGTGAGATCCATTAATTCTATTCATTATAAAACCCAAACAAGCACGTAGTTATATTCCTCTTCGTATAGTACTTTTGAATTTAAAAAAATTACTTATTTTAAAAGTAACTCCTTACCATTTTACATTTTTTTAAATTAACTAACCAAAAAGGTAGTAACATTTAAATTTATGTATGTACTTATGAGTAAATATACTTGCAAGAAAGCTCTTTAAACTTAGCCAAACAATCGAGAGTAAGGGACTATTTGGCACGACTTTTGAGAAGTCAATGAAACTTTTAAGACCCAAAATTTATTTGAATTTGTTTGGTTAATTTTATAAAAATGTTTATTCTAAATAGAAGAATTTTTAGAGGTGGTCGGTCAAATGTGACTTCCTCTAAAAATCCTCCAAAATAGAACTTTTTAAAAATTAGTTTTCAAAAATTAATCAAAATAACTTTTTCAGGAAGGCAAAAGTAAAAAAACAGAAGCAATCAAACAAACCATAAAATTAACAAGGAAAAAACAGTAAGAAAAAGCAGGAAAAAAACATTTCAGATTTCCATGAGAAGATGTCCTAGGATACCCTTCTTGCATCCTAGTATCTTAAGAACAATAACATATAAAAGACACAGAAAATACTCAACTCATTCATTGGAAGTTGGAAACAAAACAAGGTTAAATCAGCCAATGCAGTATTACCACCTCATCATTTTTAATGCTTTCTATAATTTCTCTGTACAAACAGCTTTAGGTCATGTTCAGTACAGATTAAAAGCCAATTAAAATTGAAAATATGGCCGTTGTGGATTCTCCTCATCTCATAAAAGTCAACAATAACGGCTAGTTTTTCAATTTTAATCTGCTTTTAATCCCTCCCGAACACGCCAGAAAAGCTAATTTAAGGATTACGTATGGTTGTCCAATTTTCAAGATTGAGATCTCTCCCAGATTTTCACCATAGCCAACAGACCAACAAATTGCAAAAAACTTTAACTGGAGATGTGTTTCTAGCTAGAACAATGCCATTAGGTTCAGAAGTCGTTCAGAACTTACCGAAGAATATACTAGCAGCATTTTCCAAACTGGTCGGGACTTTAAAAAGAGGATACCAGCAACAGAGAAAGGTATCATATTTAACAACTGCACGATGCAAAATGAAACGAGCATAGCCAAGATTACACGTTCGGAATGAAAGAAAAATATGTTTCTGTATACGTGTTCGGAATCAAAATGTTCCTTTAAAAGCACATTTTTCAGCTTGGTCAAACATGGGATTGCAATGGGATGCACAAAAGAATTTGGAAGTCATAAATTAACCAGGCTTGATTGCTAATAGAGAATTGATTAAAGAAACAGTACTTCGGAGCTACAACATAAAGAATTCCAATCTTACAAGTTATATTTAACCTAATAGAGAAACAGAAAAATATCCACGACCTTCTAATCTACATTACAACAATATTCTAGGGAGGAGATAATGGTTTGTTTTTCAGGAGGCTAGAAGGGATCATAATACCCAAAAAAAAAATATGTTAATGGTACTGACATCAACATGAAAAAATAGCAGAAGTTACCGATTAGCAAAACCTTTCAACTGCCTCTTCCATGAACAATATCCTCTTTTAATGACAGCAAGTAACAAATTTGACTCCCCCTTTAATTATCCCGAGCAACTAAGACCCGGATATAGCAAATAAAATGTAGACTGCACTGTTCTGTCTCTACGGCGTAAAATCTTTCAAAGTGCAAGAGGAATTAAGGTTTGCCTTCAGCCCTTTGCCATAGGCAGCAATTAGCAGAGCCTCAGCACGACCTGCAAAATTCCAAAACCCAGAGAATGTAACATAAGATGGGATATGCTGAGAAAAAAAGAAGATAAATAATCCGTTGATATAACATCTTATATTTGCCATCACAGCCAGCCCCAACTCTTTCCCAATCTTTGTGTGCATGTGTTGCAGGGAGCGGGTGGAAATGAGTGTCCTGTGTCCACCTCATCTTTAAAGTTTCTTAAGGTAAAGAAGGTGCTCATTTATTCTTCGGCACCATCTTACACGCAAATTGAATTCTTTTTTCCTCTCTCTAAATGGGCCAAGCACACAGAATTATCATAAAAGAGAGTCCTGATCCTTGACCTGAAGGCCTGATTACTTCATCTAAAAGCTTCAGCATCGATACGGGAGAATTTCATATGATTAAATATTCAAGAAAAGGAAATGTGAAACTTAAATGGTAGTTTAAATAGCCAGAGAAAAACTGAGGAAAAGACTTACAACATGCTCATATTCCCTAGGAAGGCTTGAGGTAACATAAAAATATGTAGAAATGGTGTTGCAAGTGCTTTTTCTAGATTTCACAACGTCAAGGAAGAAAATAATCAGGAATATAGATAAGTGCAAAAATTCCAAATCTTTGGTATATGGTAACAATCTACAATCAGAATCGACAAAAAACAAATATGCAAGTCTGCAAATTGCCTCCCTAGAGAAAATCTTCAATGACAGAAAAAAGAGAGAAAGTAAGATCATATGTTATGCATCTTTCAAATTCATTTAGCAAATAATTAAAAGTTGACACAGGAATATTGCTCCAGATTGGTGTCAAAGGAGACAACTTTGTCACTTGAAAGACTTATCCTGCCAAAAGCTAATGGACTTGAAAAAAACATTAAGGCGCATTTAGGATAAACTGTAATGTACATGACCATGGACAAGATTTAAAACAAGCCATAAAGAGTCAGGCCCGGACAGTAGAATGCTATGCGCCAATCCAACATGCCTCATAGTAATAGAAAAATAAAAAAGAGTCATTTAGTCTAAGGCTGTCGTCTGTGGCATGCCACAGATGACAGTCCCCTGGTCAAAACCTATTTTTCACTTGGGACACGAAAGATTTTTACAGTGAACTCCCTCTAGCAAGTTGACATAGTCATTCAACTCTACATCCCAGAAATGTAGCAAACTCATCTAGGTATTTCATACTTTACGAGGCAAAAAGTCTACATGGTAATAGAGTATACTTGCCATGATCTTTCTTCCTTTTCAACAGGGAACTCATAGAGGGAAATAGAGTGGAAGCAAGCTCTCTACTATCATCCTGTCACACAAAGTAACGATAGTCATATTTTCTCATGGATTACTATTGTGTCACTCATATAGCAACTTTAAAGGCGTACGCGGTGATCAATATGTACCATAAGATGCAAAAAAGGTGGTATTATCAATGCAGCATAGAACAGATGCAGCTCAATATTAATAACCACATAAGCTCATTCTATCCTGTGAACATCACACGAACCTTGCTTGAGCGATTCCCAGCAAGTTTAAACTCGTTCTTCCACAACAATGATGGGACCGGAACAACGGAAAAGCCTGAGGCAACTAAAATTCCAATCCATAGTCCATATCCAAATCCCCCACTCCACCATCCCTAGACGGAACACAATGAATTTCAGATCAATAAGACAAACAATCAATAGATGGAACAAAAATGCAGTGACAGTACCTATGTCATAACAAAAGAAGCAACATTACAAAGGAAAATGAAAATTAAGATCGGAATATAGAAAAAATTGTCAAAATCAGATCCATCATAAATCTTTGACACATAATCCTATGCTCCTTACTGTTGTTTCTGAAGAAAGCTGGACATGGACATGTCTTCTTTTTAATAAACAGTTTAGATAATATACATTCAAATGAGAAGACCAGGTCAGAAGATATGGTGATTAATGAGAAAAAAGTTAATTGAGAAAATTGGCAAGACTAAATATCTTATAGCAAAGAGAATCTAAACGCCATGTGGACTATTAAAAGGAATGAGGCCGATAATTCAAAGTGGGGGGTTACAATTCAGAGGCCTAAAGGCCATGTGGTCTATTAGAAGGAATGAGGCCGATAATTTAAAGTGGAGGGTTAAAATTCAGGAGCCTAAAGCCTCTGCAGCCTTATCAGGTTCTAGTTCAACTCTGTTGTGGATCATCGGGAAGAACAAAATCATGGCTAGCAGGGATAGTTTTAGCAATATTCTGAAGTACCGAATATGGTATGAAGGTTATGGATAAGAGATTGCCAAGAGCAACCATGTAAATGGCCAACTGAATGCAGTGGATGTGGGGAAAAAAGACAGCCCTTTATAATAAGCAGATGCTTTAAATCTGGAAGGAGTTGACTTGAGATGTCTGAAATATTACAGAGAAGATGAAGCTGTTAAGAGAGAGTGCACATAGCAAGAAAGTATAATAGTGGAGAAGTTTCCTGAGTAGGGAAAACAAATAAAAGAAATTGAAATTGACAGCAATCATTCAATTACAATAGAAACAAGGAAGGTGAGAGATGGATGACACTAGCAGATAAGGGAAGAAGGTTGTGCTCTGCGACAGAATTCAATTTAAAATTAATTTCTAGCACGGGGAACGTGGTAATATAGATTTTCTGTAATAGAACAGTGGTTATTCTTGGAGGGCTATGGTTTTTTTCCGGTAATATGGTGGCTTTTCTGAGTTGGCAGGCTTTCAGATAATTTGGGATTTCCTAGCTGCTTCAAGCAACTTGTAAATGAGAAGTATCAACCTTTCCATGCATCATTTAGAGACACTCTTACTAACATGAGAGAGTCAAATTAAGCACAATCTTAAATGAACCATCTCAGCATAATAAGTGTCTTTAGCTATTTTGAATTTGAGCTCAATTACAAAATGCTATGAGACAAACACAATGGGTACAAATCTTAGAAATGCTCCAAACATAAGATGACAACCAAAATGGCAAAATCAATAAGAAATTAACGTGCTGCGTATATTTTTTCCATCCAACACACAAAATTTTACCAGATGAAAGGTCAGATTTATCAACCGAAAGCACACATCATGCATAATAACAAAGATTTTGAGTTAATATCAGCACTGCTATGGTTATAACCATAACAAAAGAACTAAGAAGTGCGCCGAAAGAAAAACCCTATTGACATGGAAACGGTAACAGGAGCAACAATTTCTGAGAGGAAAGAACTACATTCCTTTCTTTGACAGATTTCTAACCTGCTTACCATCTTGTGGATAAGGAAGTGATTGCTCAATATAAGCAGTGGTTCCTGAAAATAACAAACGTAAACACAGTCAAATTATCTTTCAGCTTAAGATGAAGGCCCAATCAAAGAGCATACTAATATATAACTCACATAAGAACACAACTAGTCATGACAAACAAACAAAAAATTGGATAATTGGAGGTAAATCACATTTTGAAACCCCCAGCCCAATAAAAAAGAATAAATTCCACTTGTTCTATCATTCTAACAAAGGTGTACTACTTTTACATCTGTACCAAATCACCGGCTTACTAGGTACATAACTGCAATAAGTTTTATATACAAACAACAACTTGCAATTGTAATGCCAATAGTCACTTCTCATTCTGTAGTGCCACAACCTACGCTGCTCGGACTCTTCGAAATGGACGAAATACCCGTGTCGGACACGACACGACACGACATGGGTATGTGTATGGGATATGTGTCGGATCCTCCAAGTTTCAATCGGACACTTCGTCGTTTTTGCTTTCTTTTTATTCTTTCTTTGTTTTTTCCCTTCCCGTTTTCTTCTTCGGCGACGACACAAGGTCTTCCCTTCCTTTTCTTCTATCTTTTCTTTTTGCCTTTTCTTCAT
>CAIGRK010323910.1:0-13776 GCA_903798315.1 Fraxinus greggii | reverse complement strand
GTCACCATTGAGAAACGCTGTCTTTACATCCATTTGATGTAGTTTAAGATCAAAATGTGCCATAAGTGATATTATAATCCTGAAAGAGTCTTTTGTTGAAACTGGAGAGAATGTCTCTTTACAATCGATATACCTTCCTTTTGAGTAAAGTCCTTTGTAAAAAGACGAATCTTATATCTTTTTACATTATTCTTCGAATCCTTCTTGATTTCATATATCCATTTGCAACCAATGAATTTTGTACCTTCAAGTAATGGACAAGTTTCCAAATGTCACTGTCTTTCATAGACTTAATTTCCTCATTCATGGCGTCAATCCACTTTTAGAGAATTTTTTCTTCCCATTGCTTGATGAAAGTGGATAGGTTCCATCAATCCAATGCCATCATCATGTTCTTGGAGAAACACTATGAAGTTATCCGAAATTGCATTTCTTCTTTCTCTAATTGATCTCCTCAATTGCATTTGTTCTTGAGATTGTTGAATTTGTTCTTCTAGACTATCTCTTGATTGTTTATAGGGGTTCTAGAATATTGTCTTGATCTGAAATTGTTTATTGAACAAGATCTGGAGAAAGAATTTGTTCCTGATTTTGATAATTTTCAATTGCAATAGGGAGAATATTTATATATTTCTCAAATCTATAACCTATCTCACCCCCTCAAACTCCATATTTTCAAACAATTCGGCATTTCCCAATTTGAAAATTGATTTAGTAGTGGAATCATAAAATTTGACCTCTCAAAATATCAAATAAAATAACAACTGACATTTCTGGAATCCAATTTCTTTTCTGATGGCCTATAAGGCCTTGCCTCAGCTGGACAACCCCAACTATGTAAGTGCTTCAAACCAGGCTTTTTTGAAGTTTTAATAGTTGCTTCAAACTTTATGAGCTGCAGTTTTTAATCCTTCTCTCTAGAGAAATTTTAGTTAGATGGAATGACTAATTATATTTCTTACCATATGCTCAAGTGTTCTGTTTCGTCTTTCAGCAACATCATTCATGTTAGGAGAACCGGCATGGTGTACTGCAGGATAATTCCACATTCCACTAGGAATTTAACAAAAGGCCCTGGAAGTTGTTCTCTCGATCCGTCATATCTACCATAGTATTCATCAACATGGTCAGATCAAATATGTTTTATTCTTTTGTTGAATTGATTTTCAACTTCAGCTTTATAAGCCTTAAATATGTCCATTGGTTGAGTTTTTTTTTTCATGTATGAGATACATGTAGCCATGGTGAGAATAATCGGCTATGAATGTAATAAATAATTGTTGACCATTCCAAGAAGCCGAAGAGCATGACTCATAGATATTCATATGAATTAGTTCTAAGACGTCCAAAGTCCTTGACACTTAAAACTCCTTATGTCAGTTTGTTTTCCCTTAATACAATTTACACAAACACTTAAGTCTGAAAAATCAAGGGGATCGAGAATTCATTCTCACACAAGTTTTTAGATACTCTTTCGAGAAATGTGACCTAAATGCTTGTATTATAATGAAGTGGAATTTTCATTGGTTAATTTACATTTAATATCTCGTGAATTTACATGCAAGATTTCATTATAAGAGACAATCGAATTAAGCAAGGATAGATTATCATATCCAGATAAAGAATCGATACACACAAGATTTGAATCAATAAAAAACTAAATTTATTATTTTCAAATGAACATGAATAACTAAATTTGTTCAAAACAGAAATAAAAACCAAATTCTATCTAAAAGACGGTATCACAAAAGTCTCTTTCAAATTCAAATAAAAAACAGACTTTAATAATAATAATAATAATAATAATCTAAAAGTCCTTATGACCTCTACTTCAACTAATTTGACGTCGTCCACATAGATGAATCTTTTTACATCATTTGATTTTCGATTGTTCAGGCAACCATGCATAGACACATTTATATAAGTAGTGGCACCGAAATCATCCACCAAGTATGTCTACTTACAAAAACTAAATTAACCTCAAAACAAACTAAAGTGAGAAACGTACCTTTCTTTACACGCTATGCGTGGCATTTGGTACAATCCATTTTCAAGTGTCCCGAGATTTCACAAAAGTTACAGCTAGATGATTTATCATTTATTGAAACATAAACCAAACCGGCCCTAAAGTTTCTAATTAATTTTAAAGTGATTTGAATTTAAATTTTTGGATGACATAAATTTGTTGATGAAATCAATGCCAATGGAAGGCAAAATTTCGAGATTGTGGTACACCGCCTTTTTGGGAAATCAATTTGAACTTAGCAAGTGGATATTATTAATTTTTGGATTCGGAATCAAACTGGTATGAACCCAGAAAATGAGTGTTATCTAAAAATGATGTATTTGCCGAAAAAAGCTATATTCTTTTGAAAGAATGGTCAAGCCATTTAATTTTGACAATGAAACAAATAATAACTCTTTTAGTTTATGAAATTTAATTCCAACAACTGTAATGATTACAGAATGAAAAAAGCCTTGAAATGATTGAAGAAAGAAAATTTGGTAGATCAATGTATTATATTCAACATGTGTGAACAGCATAAGACTACGAAATGACTAAAGTGTTTGCATAAAATTCAGAACTGACAAATAGAAAATGAATATTACTTGATGAACTCTAATCATTTCCCCTATTTTTTAGGAATTTAAATCTGAATTTTAACTTAAATCAAAGTCAACATTCAATTTTAATCTCAAAATTTATGGAATTCATAACCTTTTAACCAAAATTTCATCAACTTTTTATTAAAATTTACTAAAAATCTGATTTTAACCCCTACCAAATAGGGAAACTAGTTTGTGTTGCATAAAACGTCATGAAATTGTTGAGAATTGGAAACAATAAAGTTATTTTATTATTTTTAATGTTGATTGTATAAATATTGCTATGAAAGATAAAGATGAGACATAGCGATCACAAGTTTGATAAAAGTAGAATCGACATTTATTAGCAAGTCACAATTTTATATGACTCAATCAAATAGAAATATTATTATTTGAACAAATTTGTTCAAAGTAATGAGTCGGAAAAATCAAATGTTTTAATTGAGTCAAAGAATTGAAACTTAAGTTTGATTTTTGAATCTACTCCAAAGTTGTGGGAATATGATATAGTTTAAATAACAGACTTTGTATGAATTTTATAAGTAGGTAAGAATAATATTAAACCCCTGTTTGACACTCATTTTTTTCTTATTCATATTCTCATTTTTTTTCTTTCTTCATTTCAACCACACATTCTCAAAATAAAATAATATTACACACAAATGTAAAACTTTTCATCACTTTTCCACCACACATCCTCCCATCAATCTCTATTTCAAAAATTCTATTCTCATTAAAATGAGATACAAACACACCATAATTGTCTGTTTCATTTTCATTAATTTATTTTATGGATTGCTGCAGTATCGTTTTCAACCACACATTCACACAATAAAATATTATACATGCTCTCCCAAATCTTTTCCTTACTTTTTAACCACACATTCTCTTAAAAATACTATTCAAAACTCATATTTTTCCAATTAATGGAAATCAAATAGGCACTAAGTGGATGGTGTTGAAACTCAATTATAAATCCAATAATAGTAGAAATTCTACCTAAATTATGACGTAAGCTCGTGTTTGTCTATCATTATTAATAAAAAAAAAATTAAACTCATTTTCAATCACACATTCCTATAAAAAAAAATTATACGTAAACCCCAAAAAATTTTCCACTTTTTAAGCACACATTCTCTAAAAAAATTATTTTTTCAAAACTCATTTTCCCCTGAAAAATTTGTATTTAATGCTCAGCAAACAAGGGCAAAGTAAATATAGGTTCAAACTTCTTTTTAATTTAGGCTTTGGCAAACATGCTCTTAAATTCTGTAAAATTATTTTCTTGTTAAAAATCATATGTTTTTATCTTTTGAATATTTTTGTATTCTAATAAATTAGTAATAAAAGTAATTAGATATTTTAAATATACCAATAATCAGATAATAATCGCATTGTCAAACACTATTTATTATTTTGAGGAAAGAGAACGATTGTTACACTATTTGAGATAGAATCCACATGAATTGAATATTTCGACAAACGTGACAAGAGAGGCGCACGTTGCATTATCATGGAAAAAATTCACACGGGTGCAATTTTATTGAGACCGGGTCTTGCATTATCATATTTGAATTAAACTTTTTGAGCATTCTATCCAGAGAGAACGAGTGTTGCATTATTGGGGAAAGATTCCTTACAAATTAAATTTTTTTGAGGAATGTAATTTGAATTAGATTTTTTTCAAGAACATGTGTTGCATTATGATATTTGAATTAACTTTTTTTTTTTGAGCAATGCATCGAGAGTGTTACAATATCATATTTGAACCATTTTTTAGGAACACGACGAGAGAGAACGCGTGTCGTATGATGATATTTGCCTATTCATACTTTATATTCTTCTTGAAATTTTGATAAGATTTCATAATAAATTAGTATTTGTGAACGATCATTACATCCATGCGGTCATAATTGTAACTTATAAATATGTGACTTTAGTTCTCAATAAAACAGATAAATCTATTAACTTCTTTACTTTATTCTCTTTTTCTCTCTAGTTCATAACACGTTATTGGGACGAAATTCTAATCAATTGAATTAACAAAATTTATCTATCTTTCATCTTATAAATCTTTAGCTAGTTGATGTAAACAAATAAATAAATAAAAGTCCTTCAATCAAAGAAAGACAATGTAACACCCCAAATTTTTAGAAACACTAGAGTTTTACCAAAAAATCATTTTTCTTTGTATTAAAAGCGGAACGATAAAATAATATTCTTTAAAAAAAATTGGAATATCCATAAATTTAAACTAAACATGAAAATTGTATCTTGAAGAAAATAACAAAATCACTAATTAAATAACATATTTTTGACCGAATTAAACTAATTAATAATTTGAAGACGGAAAAACTTAAATGTTTGTTTTTCTCTCGATCTCCTTGGCAGTCCGCTTCACTATCCCGCCACAGTTCCAATTGATCCGAATTAACCTGTAAAATTTTGTAAAAGTGAGTATTTAAAAATACCCAATAAGATACATGCAGTTTCCATATACAAATATATAACGATAAAATGGGCATTTCATACCATTCTTATCTTATCGAGTATATCGGTGACCAAATTACACACCATCTTAGGTCATTTTAAATTCTCATAGGATCTCTTATCTCTTAATAAAGAATTTGAAGATCAACTGGCAATCCATACATAAATTACTAAACATAAAAGTATAAGGAAACGAACCATTTGCACAAATGTATCTTACCTTAATTTTGAAAGATCGAAAAGAATAAAATCTCGCACATAAAAAAAAATATCCTACTTTTTCTATACTTTTTCCTCTCACTCTCTATACCGTGGCTCTCTTTATTTTGTGTAATGAAATAATGAGAATTCCTACAGCATTTATAGTTGAAATTCTCAATTGAGTTTATATGAAACTAGAATTTAAAACGATATATATAAAGAGTTTGGATAAGAATTGATTTCAAATAATAAAATTATGATTACTTTTAAACTTTATCAACTTAAGATTGCAATCAAACTCTATCTAAATTACGAAAAGATTATCATTATCAAAATCAATATTTATCACTTTATCGATACATATTTATTTGGCTCAGAGCATATTTCATTTTAGTCCTCTGTTGTTTTTTCAAAATATTAAAATATAATATATAAAACAAATAAAATTTTATTATGAAATTTTCGTTGCACTCATAGACGGGATGTTCTAACCATTTAAGTTTATGAAGAAACTCTTCTTTTCTAGTCAAATAAATTGTCAGTATTCTCTTAACTTTAAATTAAATAACAAAGAGGTATAGTTATTCGGTCTGGCTATATCGATTTAAAAATATCAATTTATGATAGATAAAAATATTTACTTGAATGTAATTCATTTCGTTTAGTATTTTAGAAAAATATTGTATTACTATTCTTGAGAAGAAAATTCTAAATTAATATACCAGAAGAATATTGTAATATTGCTTGAAAAGGAATACGATATTTATTTTGCTATTCTTGATGAAGCGTAAATTCATACATAACAATATTGCAAATAATATTATGTCATTACTTTTGAAAATGTGTAATATTAAGTTGTGTACATCATATTTTAGACGAATTGCATATCAACGTTCTTGGTAAAACATGACATACAATTTCAATATTTTAGAATAGTATTGATTCGTTGCTCTTGAAGAAGCAACGATAATACCCTTTTCCAAACAAAAAAAAAATTATGATAATAGTATCTTTTCAAGCTCTAGAAGTAGCACATATCTCGAAGAAAATAATACGATCTGAGATACAATCTATTTAAATTTTTTATGAAAATAAGTTGTTTATTATACAACTTCCCAAATCTATAAATATTTTAGAAGAATATTTAAAGGTTATCAAGAACACAAGTTTATATTATGTTAATATTTTATTACAATATTATTTACTCCCGAATATCATAATTTACCAGATCTATTATTTAACAATAATATTAAGCTATTACTTCTAAAAAGAAAAATGTTATATGATCAATAATAATAATTTATTGGTGTTCCTAAAGAAGTACAAATTAAACAACTAATCTTGAATTGTAATTTTTTAAGAGAAGTAACTTTATATTTTGTTAATATATCAAATGAATATTAATTATTACTCCCACAGAGTATAACATTATATATTCCAATATTCTCAAAGAATATTGTATTATTACTCTTGAATAAGTATAAATATTCATATATTAAAGCAATTTAAAATAGATCATCAAGTTTTATAATTAGAAGATAAAGAGAAAATTAGAAATCAATAATATAGAAAATTCATAGAATCTAAACAGCATGCATCAACTATGATTAAACGTTCATATCTCACTGGTCCGATTATCATGAAATTTGGACAGCAGGTTCATAACATTTTGTTCTTCAAATCTATCAATTAAGATAAAGAGTAAACAATTCATTTGTAAGAAATCAATATGCAAGCAGTAGCAAATATTTCGAATTAATTAGAAGATCGAGGGCTTTTTTGAAAAAAAAAAATCAGGTATTTTTTATAAAGAATTTGTGAATTATTGCTTTTGAAGAAGAGCGGAATATTGCATTATTGCTCATGTAGAGCACAAACTTAAAATATTATATTGCTCGAAAGGTGGAATGAATTATAATATCAATATTTTAATAAAATATTGTATTATTTAACTCGAATGGTAAATTTGAATTTTTAATATCAACATCCAGAAGAATATTTCATTTATACTGAAGAGCATGTATTTCGTTGTGCTCCCAAAGAAGCACAACTTAATACGAAGAATTTTTTTTTGATACTCTCGAAGAAACACGACCCAACTACATAAATATTTAAAAATATATATTATTTTGATGTTCCTAAATAAATAAAAATTTTATACAAATTAATATTCTAGAAAAATATTGTGTTAGTCTTGAATATTAAATTAATATAAATCTGAATTTGATAAAATGTTAATGCTCCTGAAGAAGCATAACTTATATACAAATAATTCATTGTTTTAGAAGAATATTTAGTTATTTCAAAGAACGGCTTATACACATTAATGTTCTAAGAGTATTTCTAAGAAACTCTCTATTTTTAAATAGTATATTCTACAATTTAGAGAGTATTTATAAATTTAGAGAATATTTTTTTTTTAAAATACTGCAACATACTCTTTCAATTATGAATAAAATTTTCAAATTATACAATCAAGATGGTTTGTTTTGTTAATACTAGCGAGTCTAAATCTCAACATTTTAATAAATATTAGTTGAGATATCGATAAATGTTTTAGCATTATTGTTTGTTGAATGCTTTCATTTAATCTATAAACCATTAATATTAAGAACAAAGTGATTACCAATTCTATCTAAAGAATACTATTAGCATCATGTCAACATCAAAGTTTCCTCCACTATACTTGACTTATGATCAAAATCTAATTTTTTCATCTGATTATTTTGATAATGCAATATATGTACAATTTATCTACTATAATACACTAAGATAGAAAATAAAAAATGTTGAGAATAAATGTCTGGTTTGAACCCTTATAAAATATATAAAGTCCTAACGGGTGATATTTCATAACGAAGTTTTCTAACTTTCAATTTGATTAAACCGTTTTCTCAACATTGGGAGGAGGAATTAAGAAGTTAAAATAATATACATAATGCATCATTATATTATCTAGATCCTCGCAAAGTTAAATCGAACTAGAAGTTCAAAAGATAATTCATTTAAATACATTTAATGGTCAAATAGATTAACGATATCTTACACGCCAATTTTGAATGCTCCAACTTGAATTGACATCTTAGGAGAACATTCGTTAGTATTATATTTGATATATCTATAACAAGTCTGAAGCGTAAATACATCCTATTTTAAGACAAAAAAATTACATACGAAAATGGAGCAAATAATGAAGATGATCTCATTTAGGAGTTACATACTCTTGGAGACTATATAGACATAAATAATTATAAAATCCCATAAGAAGTTCAAGTACTTGAAATGTTGGAAGTGGATATCTTTCATTAAGTTATGTCGTTATAGAAAAGAAATAATACCAAAAAGAAAACGTTATCACAACTCTTTTGTACATGATTTACCAATTTATATTATGAACTGCGAGGATATCGAAATAAATTATTCAACGCATATCAATCGAAAAATAATTAATCAAATAAAAGGATGCAATCCTAATAGAATTGAATTTATAAGAAAAACTTGAAGTTTTTGAACATGCAATTCGAACAACTACGCATGTAGACTTATACAAAAAGTAAAAGAGAAAAATGATATCGTAACCGTAATGCACGAGTTTCAAAGTAATGAATTTCGCAAGGTTCGCAAGTCTCTATCTTGTTAGTCCGACAATGCATGAAATTTGATTTGGATATAATAAATGTTATTATAGTCAAATTATCTTATATGATTTTAATACTATCTTTGAAGGTTGAAGCATATAATTCAAGTGATATCATAATAAGGTGGAGTAAAAACACATTGTGCTCTTTTTTCCTTGATCAAGATTTCGTCTCGTTGGATTTTTCTAAAAAGGTTTATAACGAAATAACATTTGTGACTTGTTCAAATAAATAATGTTCATTTTTTTTCGTTAGGATTTTTTCCACACGATTTTTTCTAATAAGGTTTTAACGAGGTATATTATATGTATAATGATATCCATAACTTACAAGATATTTGCTCTCAAAAATAAATTTTTTATATGTTAAAAATTGTGTACCACTCCCAAAGAGAGCAACAATATACTTTATTTTTCAACGGATCATCATGCTGACTAAAGACAAATAAAAATTGGTAAACATTACCTACAAAGACGATATTGCTTCAAGGCTATAACAAGACGAAACGAAGCATGCTTAACCAGAATTGAAATAATGAAGATATTGACGTACAAGACATGAGTGACTTGATACAAGAATTTTCGTTTATTAAAATCAGGGGGAGTTGTTGTACTCTTTTTCATTCGATCAAGTTTTCTCACTGGTTTTTTTGACAATGTTTTAAGAAGACAGTGTTTTATTACTCCAAATTATTTGTACTCTTTTTTCATTTGTTGTCCTATCGAATATTTGCTAAACAAGATTTCAATAAGATAGTATAAAGAGTCATTTAAGGATTGTAACATATAAATACGTCGCTTTGGTTCTCAATAAAACACTTAAGTCTGTTGACTTCTTTATTTTTTTTTCTTTATTTTCTCTAGTTTATAACAATTATATTGTTATGTCTAGGTGTCATTATGTGGTTTAGAGTTAGATATATGCTTAATAATTAGAAAATTTGCCTTAAATACAAGAAAATTGATCCTTGGCCAGAGTGATTGACAGAAAATTTGAGCGACAAGGTGAGGTAACAACAATTGATTGAGCATTACTGTTTTTTTATTTTTCAAACTATTCAATCATGTATTGATATATGTCTTCCTATTTTTTAATGTATCATTGAGCTCGTCGCTATATCAAAGCCGTAAATACAATAATAAGATTTTGTACTAGTTTTTAATTATCTTGATTTCATGTATTTCGAATGTATTACCAACAAAATATACCCCTTTGGTCAACGACTAATTACCAAAATAACATAGAGACGCAAGAAGCGTTTCAGCTTTCAATTCCAAACGGCTAAATTAGCGAAAATTTCGAATAAAGCGCACGCCATCTTGTCTACGCACAGCCAGTGCACGTTAGTATTCCCACTCACAACGTGCCACGTCATCCAAACGCCACCTCCTATTCCCCCGCGACCTCCCCATACCCCAACCCCTTCCCTTCCATGAAACCTCAGTGTTGACAGATAAACAAAAATATACACACAGATATATATATAAATATATACACTGAGGCTTAATTTCCATTCCAAATTCACCCTTGGACATTAATTAATTCCAATTTTATCCTCTCAAATGGCGCCGTCATTCAGCTCGGCGGCTCAGGGAAACCAGCCGAGTCCGCAGCTCGGAGCTGACCGTAAGAGGCAAAAGTACAGGTCGATGAAAGAGATCATGAAGGTGGCGAAGCGGGTGGTATTGGTGGAGAATGAGGGGTCTGATGACGGTGATTATTACACTCGTGTGGCTTGCGATCAATGCGGCTCGGGAGAGCGAGCCGAGGAGCTCTTGCTTTGTGACAAATGCGACAAAGGGTACCATATGCTCTGCCTTCGACCCATAGTGGTCCGCGTCCCTATCGGGCCTTGGTTCTGCCCGGCATGCTCTGACGATCAAGATCGTCCCCTTAAAAGTATAAAAAGTCCAATCTTTATCTACATAAATGAATACCGGGTGTGGATATGAATTTATGTGTATATAATTATGCACGAATTTGTGTGTATGTTTGCAATTGATTGATTGTATGTATGAATACAAGTATCTAAGTGCAAATGTATGTGTAATTCTCAGTGTATGGGTTAATTACGAGTGTGAGAGATAAATGCAGGTATTATTGATTTAGATATCCGGCGTGGTCTGTTATGCAGGCTTTACGCAGAAGAAGATTATCGATTTCTTTAGGATTCAGAAATGCAGGGAACTGGTGGAGAACTGTGCGTGGTCTCAAGGTAGAATTATTGTAACCATTTTATCATGAAAATGATTCTAGTTTTGGTCAGGACTTTTCTGAATTATGTTATGCTTTAAAGTTTGGTGTGAATATTTGGAAATAACCTGATCTGTTCAACTAGCTTAATCCTGAAATTGTAATGAAAATACAACTAAAATGCATTATTATAAGCAAAAAAATGAATTTTTCTTGGGACAAGATTCAAAGTTCTAATGAAATTAGAATGCATCAGTAGAATTAATAAATGTATTCTTCTTGCCACAAGTTATGTTCCTTGTTGCAGAAAACTTTGCACCAGTGTAACCTAGCAAGCACGGGAATGAAGGCAGCGAATTCACAGTGAGAAAAAAAGATTAAATTTACTGAAGTTCTTCTGCCCATGTCAATAATGTCATCTAAAGTTGACATTACTTCTCCATGGATTGGTTATATTTTGTGGAAAAGGAAACTTCATTGATGTGTGTTAACGTGATCATAGGCTATCATTTCATGGCTGCCAGCACATGTTGGATGAAAACACATCCTGAGTTTGGAAGTGTCTGCACAGCAAGTTACCAAAATTTGCAGATATTTTTGAAGTCTATTGAACCCATGGCAAAGAGTATTATACAGAAGTCCTTTGGTTGTCCTTTTAGTTATCTGAAGTATCTTTTGGATGGTTTAATTTAAAGATTTAGTGATAAGTTTGCCTGTCGTTTATGTAAATTTTTTCAATAAAGCAGCTAAGAGTGTGAACTGAGATTTTGGAGCATTTTTGCATCTTTAATATGTATACAATAGAAGTTTGTTATTCACTACATATTGTCCATGCCTTCACAAGTTCTTTGCGCTGTTCTTCTTGTACATGTTCTACACATCCAATAAAAGTTCTTTGACCTTTGATTCCAGATGTCAAAAAACGTCGCAGACGGTCTAATACATTAGTGTTCCACAAGAAACGGAGAAGGATATTGCCTCATGTTCCTTCTGAAGACCACACCCGAAGGCTAGTACAAATGGGATCTCTTGCAGCTGCATTGACTGCTCAGAACATGGAATTCAGCAATGAGCTTACTTATATGCTGGGCATGGCTCCCAGATCAGCCAATCAGGCTGAGTTTGAAAATGGTGGAATGCAGGTCTAATTACTTTTCTCTGATTAATCAGCTAATTCTCAATTTTTTGAATTTTCACAAGGTTTCTTTTAATTAGGTTCTTTCTAAAGAGGATACCGAGACATTGGAGTTGTGTAGGACTATGTACAAAAGAGGCGAATGCCCT
This sequence comes from Fraxinus greggii, assembly GCA_903798315.1. Classification (NCBI taxonomy): domain Eukaryota; kingdom Viridiplantae; phylum Streptophyta; class Magnoliopsida; order Lamiales; family Oleaceae; genus Fraxinus; species Fraxinus greggii. The sequence goes on along the minus strand of CAIGRK010323910.1, from coordinate 1,363 downwards.
CCTCTTATTGTAACTTTTGATTCTTGTGAAGGGTACTTCTTTGTTCCTCTTTTCTCTCATTCAATAGCCCTTTTGTGATATATATTCGCATGAAATGTGACCTTGTTGAACGTTGCAGCTATACAGTAGAAGCGGATGGTCCAATAAAGGACATGACATTCATTGCTGAGTATACAGGAGACGTGGATTACATTAAGAATCGGGAACAGGATGATTGTGATAGCATGATGACCCTTCTTCTAGCTACTGACCCATCGAAAAGTCTTGTTGTCTGCCCTGATAAACGTGGAAACATTGCTCGTTTTATTAATGGCATAAACAATTATACACCGTAAGCCATTGAACCACATCCTTTGTCTCCTTGAACCATGTATCTTTCCCTGATTTTCTGCAAATATCATGACATTCAACAGACTCTGAATGCAGATTCTCTCTTATTCATGTCATTTCCAATATTCACCTATAGTTCTTGAACCCAGTCAATTCTGTGCAGGGAGGGCCGGAAGAAGCAGAACATTAAATGTGTGAGATACAGCGTTAATGGTGAATGCTGTGTACTATTGGTTGCAACTCGTGACATCACAAAGGGGGAGAGGCTATATTATGATTATAATGGATATGAGCATGAATACCCAACCCATAATTTTGTCTAAATTTTGACATACAATCTTTCTTCAATCAGTACTCAGAGTAGTGAATTTCTTATTTAGTCACACCCTCAGTAGATACATAAACCAAAATTTTCTCCCCATTGTATTTATCTTGGGCTACTGGCCAATTAAGCAGCATTGAAAAAGAAATAGTTAGCAGAGGGAACTTTCTATAGATTTAGCGCATATGTAAGGTAGAAAATTTAGTCTGCTCATACCAATGTCCTTTCATGTACAACAGCTGCATTTGAGGAACATAATTTATATAGTTGCTTTGAGCTCTCAGTTTTATTAGCGCTTTCAGTGTTTCTTCTCGTTCTATTTAGAGCCTATTTGAGCTCCATTTTTTTATTAAAATACATATTGGAATAGTATTTTCATGGAGAATGTGTGGTTAAAAAATAAAAAAAAAAATTTGGGTTTGCGTGTAATTTTATTTTATTGAAGAATGTGACGTTGAAAATAAGTGAGAGAAAAATGTATTTTGGAATGATGAGGACCAAACAAGGGCTTAGTAATTTCTTTTTTATTTTTCTGATAAAATGGGGCATTCTTCGTTAATCTCCCCTTCTACTCCATATTTGGATGCAATGACAATACTCAGATTCAACAATTTTCTGGTACTCGGTCTCTAGAAGTGAGTGGATTTCTTTATATCCCATCCCATTTTCGAATTTTTTAAAATTTCGTACTGATGTATATATCTTGTTTAG
>CAIGRK010323820.1:0-10463 GCA_903798315.1 Fraxinus greggii | reverse complement strand
TCCACAAATTGGCACGATTTTGACCATGTTGTGTAGTCAGATTCTGCAGACAATACGTGTCGCGTCCATTGTTAGATTACATCTCTCGTTTCTAATTATCTTATTCAGCCGTACTTCCATGTTATCGTATTTTTTGTTTCAATAGTATTCATCTAATAAACTTGTCATAATTTATTGAATTTATGGTTGATTCAGATAGAGAAACGAACAGGGTTTGGCCATGTGTGATAAATTTAACAACTAACAAAAAATTTCGATAAAAGTTAGTGACGAAATTAGACCCTTTTAGATTTCTTATGTACGTATATGATCAAATTTTTGAGTCTGCATGGCAATTGGCTATTATTAATATATTATATTGAGCCCTTGTTTGGCAAAAATTAAAATCAATATTTTAAAATCAAAATTAATAATTAATTTTAATCACATATTTCATTAGATTCACAATTTTTTAAATACAGATTTTATCAGGTTTTATCAAAATTTATTAAAAATTTGTTTTTTAATCCCCCACTAAACAAGGACTAAGTTGAATAGTTCTAGAGGCGTAAAATGAGATGATAGTGGTGGTCATAATTGCAGACGAGTGGTTGTATGTGGTGTCATGCCAGCATTCATACCACATTATCTATCATTCAATGTTCAGACATCCAATCTGATAGTCAAACCCATACGGAGACAACAAAGTAGTTGATTCTCTTTAATGTTGTTTCAGTGAATAAAAAACAATTTTAAACTTTTTTCGTGTAAGAGACGGAAAGGAGAGCCCATTGAACGCGACTTGCAAGTGGTTCAATAAATGTGACATTTGAAAGAGAGATTACAATATATTGACTGCCATTCTTCAACTGTTTAAGCTATTAACGTGCGATTGTAGATAAGCTGAATAGTAAGTAGTCAGCTCGACCAACGTAATAACTTAACCGTGAACGTGGCTTATATATGGCGTTTGTCACCTATTTTGATTCCCATGCAGATTAGTTATATATGGGTTTCAAAAACTTCTAGAAATCCCACACGAAATAAAATTTGTGTAAGGTGAAATTTAGATTTTTACTTAGTGGTCGATTTCATTCTACTTCCCTTCACGACCCCAATTCCTTCTACTATGCAACTTGTTGACGTCAGAAGTTAATAAGGGACTTTGGTAAAACTGTGTAAACTTGAAATTGATTGAATTCGTGCTCAAAAAGTCACATGGATGATAAGTTCGGTCATCCAAAATGAAGACATGACTATTTTGACTCTGATAGTCCAATTATGACTCACCGTCAGTCAAAATTCATTGAGTTTTGATAAGTTGAGAATAGGCCGGTCACAGAGTTGGTCTCATTTCTTAGACTGCAATGGTCTTGTTGCTTAAATGCCATGCTGATTTTATATGTAATTGAGTCGAGATTTTTTATTTGGCAATGGAACCTTACTAAACTACCTAGTTTGAGTATGAGGTTCTCGTCTATTGCATTCTCTCGGTTTGAGTTGAAACTTCGCAGCGCGACAACATTTGGTAATCAATTTGACATGACACAAGCGTGTAGTGGCAACTCTCTAATTGTCCAAGCTTGATATTCTAAGTTGGGTCCGTCATTGGTAGGGACGGCAAAAAAGCTCGTCGACTCGGACGGCTCGAGCTCTGTACAACAGAGCCGAGGCTCGGGCTGAGCCCCACTTTGGGGTGTCGCCCGAGCCCTGACCGACCCCTGCGAGCCCGCTCTTATTAAAAAAATAAAAGATTTTAAAGCTGCCGACAGGCAGCATGCAGGCAGCTATTTTAGCAACTGAATTTGAATTTATCAACTGAATTTATCTATATTTTTAAAATCTTGCATGAAATTGTCTTGTCAAAATTTAAATTTGAAATTTAAATATGTCTAAAACGGATATATTTTTTTGTCTATAAATATGAAAAAAAAATTACAATTTCATATCAATCTATCTCTAATTNATCGGCCTGTGCGGGCTCGTTATATAAAAAAATTAAAAATTTTTTTTGAAATCTGCCTCTACTGGCAGCTTAAATAGCTGCCTGCACGCCAGCAGGCAGTTGCGTGGAGGCAAAGCTTGCACGCAAAGTTTGCGTACACGTAATTGAATAATTCATCTATTAAAATTTGAATTTCAAAATTAAATATGATTAAAAATGATATATTTTTTGTTTATAAATACGGGAAAAATTTTACAACTTCATATCAATCTATGTTTAATTTCTTTACGCAATATTCAGTATTTTACTCTCCAATTTTTTAACTTTGATTTTCAATTAAGACATTTGGCGGTGTTAATTCAGTGTCCTTTACTCTTTCATATCAATAATTTTTACCATAATACTTTTATAATTTATTTAATTTATAACACACATAAATGGTACAAATTTTAAATTCTTTAAGGAAAAAATATAGATTTTACCAAAAAAAAAAAGAGCATGCTCGAACCGCTAAGTCTCGGACCAAAGCTCTAGCCGAGCCCGAGCTTTTTTCCTGCTCGGGCCCGGCTATTTTCGGCTTGAAAGCTCGGGCCAGGATCGGCTCGGCTCGTTTCGTTTGTAACTAGTCATTGGTCTTTGACTCAGTAGTCTTTAAGTGGTCAATTGGCATTTCGGTCCTCCATTGTAATTTTCTTAACAAACAAGTTGCTAAACATTTTTTATTTTTACTTTTTTGGAGTCACATTAGGTATCTTTTGACATTTTTCATCCAAAACAGTTGTTTGAATTCATTGAAAGAAATTTTTCTATCATGTTAAATAAAAAAAATAAAGGTAAGTGATTTTTTTGGGGTTAAATTCACCAATGACCACCGAACTTTATATTTAATATCACCATGACAAACCCAACTCGATTTTGTTTCACAATGGCTACCTAATTTGATTTTATTTCATTATGACCATACAATTTTATATAACGTTACACCATAACCACCTAATTTCATTTAACATTTCACCATGATCGCCCATTTTTTTTCACTATTTTCATTAATTTTAAAATGGGTAAAACGGTAACTTTGTATTTTATATATATAATAGTTAAAAAAAGCAAAATAATTTTTTTTTATTTTTTAAGGAATGTCTTTTTTAAAATAACTTTTTTATTTATTTTATTTTTCTAACTTTTTAATAATTTTTATTTTATTTTATTTTTTTTAAGTAATGTATTTTTTAAATAAGTTTTTATTTTTATTTTTTAAAATTTATTTTTTATATAATACAAAATTACAGTTTTACCCCCTTTTAAAATTAATGAGAGAGATGAGAAGAAGTTGGGTGGCTATAGTGAAATGTCATATGAACTTAGGTGATCATGGTGAAAATATATATGAAATTGAATGATCATGGTGAAATAAAATCAAATTAGATGATCATTGTGATGCTAAATATAAATTTGGGTGGTCATAGTGAAACAAAATCAAATTGAGTGGTTATGATGACATCAAGTATAAAGTTCGGTGGCCATTGGTGGATTTAACACAATTTTTCTCCATTGTGCTTTACATTTATCTTATTTATTCTAAATTCTATATTTCTATCAGGTTCCGAAAATCTTTGATATTGTCCTGAATAGATCATTTCTCGTTTGTCAATATTCTTTTGGAAATATAATATTTAGTGATATTTGGCAAATAGTAGACATTTTAAATAGTATCAAAAAAAAAAAAAAAAGAGATTAAAATCTTATTTATTGTAGTGTCTTGTCACGCCTCTCACCTTTTGCTCTATCCCTATAGGGTCTTTTTTATTTAATTCTGAAAATGATCTTTAATTTGAATTAATTTTTTTAATCCTTATATACACAAAAAATTAGTTTATTTACTAGCGATTAGCAAACAAATATGAAAAAGATTTACGGAGCGTCCTCAACTCAAATTTTGATGGATTTTAAGCGATTATAAATCATAATGAATTTTGTGAATTTGAATAGATTTTCACAAATTTCATAAGAATATCATTAAATATAACGAAATTTCAAAAGATTTGATTACATGTATTTTTAAACTTGAAATCCATTCAAATCTTTTAAACTAATCTTTCTATTAATGAAGCTTTTATAAATCCACTAGTTATTAAGAATTTCATTAAAATCTTAAATCTTAATGGAGAACGCTTAAATTAGTAGACCAATGTTTAAAAGATAAGCCAAATAATAATTTATTATCCAGTACTTACCATCCTGGCGTTGATGCTTCTAGTATTGACAATGCTGAAAGTATATTTTAAGCCAAGATTTATCCGGCAAACATCCTCATTATATTTTGTCATATATCGTTCGTAAATAAATATATGAGAAAATTTCAGTCACGGTACCAAACTTCTCTAATTTTCTTTGACTTTGTCCAAACCTTTGTTTTGTATCAGCAGAGGTCTCAAATGTTTTAAAAATATGCACTGGAGGTCCAAATGAACGATTTCCGTCCAATTAATCGTTAGTTAACCAAGAATAATAAATTTTGACCAATTTTGACAAAAATAGGAGGGGGTAAAATGATAACTTTAACACAATTCCTTGCCATTCACTCTCTTTAGAATCCATACATATACATATACGCATACAGAAGTAAACAGCTCGGAAATCCACAGGCGGCAAGGCACCACGGAAGCAGCTAGCAACAAAGGTGACGAGAAAATCCGCTCTGGTCATCGGCAGCGTGAAGAAATCACACCGATTCCGCCCAAGGACAATGGCATTGAGGGAAATCAGGGAGTACCAGAAGAGCACATAGCTTCTAATTCGGAAACTACCATTCCAAAGATTAGTCAGAGAAATTGCTCAGGACTTCAAAACCGATCTTCGGTTCCAAAGCTCCTCTGTGGCCACTCTTCAGGAGGCGACGGAGGCGTATCTGGTGGGGCTTTTCGAGGATAAAAATCTGTGCGCAATTCATGCTAAGAGGGTAACTATTATGCCTAAGGATATTCAATTAGATAGAAGAATTAGGGTTGAAAGGGCTTAGATTTTAGGGTCAGGGGTTCGTTAAAATTGATGGCTTCAATTGAGGTTGGAGCAGTTTGACCGGTCTTTGTGGATGCAATTTGTAATGCTTGGGTTCTGAGGAATTCTGCCAACGATTGTGGCGGTGGTGGCCGGACTTTGAGGCGACGATGCTGAGGATGGCGGTGGTGGCCTGCGCTGGGTGGGAATGGGGATGAGTGGAGTGGAGTGGATTGGAGTGGGAGGAAGAATGGTTTTTGTATTTTTTTTTTTATTTTTTTTTAAATTTATTTAATGAGAAAATTATCAAGTTACCATTTTACCCCTCCTAATTTTGTCAAAATTTGTCAAAATCTATTATATTTGGTCAATTAACGGTCAATTAGATAGAAACCGTTCATTTTGACCTCCGATGCATATTTCTAAAACGTTTGGAACCTCTACTAGCACAAAACAAAGGCTTAGGCAAAGTCCATGAAAATTGGAAATGTTTGATACTACAATTTTCCCTTAATATATTTATCTAAAACCTTTTTTTTTTGCAGCAGCAGCAGAAGAAGAATAAACGTTCGCGACATAAAAACCAAATTAGACAAATAAATAGTTAACTTATTAACTTCTTAGCATATTTTTGGCTTGTGTTTATAAATGCTAGAGCTATTTTTCATTCATACATTTCGGGAAAATCTACAAGATACAATTACACGAGGAGGAGGTTTTATATGGTCAATTTTGACTGAATTATGATCAATTTTCATCAGGTCGAGCGAATCTTGATCTAGTTCAAGTCGATCGATTTTAACTAATTTACTAAGGGTCTTCTACAACAAAAATGCTCAATGCATTTTATATAAAAACAAGGTAAATCAAAAATCAGAAAATAATATTATTGCAAGGAGGCCAGTTTGAAATATTCCTCTTATTAATAACACACGGGCGTTAGTTTTAGCTTTGGCGACGAAAAGCATAGAGGTGCAGCCCTTTGTCCATATGAAGAGTGAACATTGTTCTATAAGTAGCTCCCTTACTTTGATCAACAAGTTTGAATCTGAAAAAGAAGATAAGAGCAGCTGCCATAATCTTCATTTGTCTATAAGCAAATTCCTTCCCCAAACATATTCGAGGTCCACCCTGATAGGATCGATTATAAAACAAAAGGATGAATATTCAGTAAACCTATTAAATGAGAGAGTCGTGATTGATTCTAACCTGAAATGCAGTAAATTTGAAAGGGCTTTCGGCCCGAAAAACGCCATTTTCGAGCCATCTTTCCGGTCGAAATTCCTCAGCATCTTCTCCCCAAATGTATGTCATTCTTCCCATAGCATAGGGCATGTAATTCATGCCATCTCCTTTCTTTATTTTGTAACCATCTGGTAAAACATCGTCGTCTTCTGAACTCTTGCCGTCCTGCATCGAACACATAAACCCGTTAGTAAATGTTCGATCTGTTCTAAGTTATCGTGAGTTTATGTTATGGATTAAGCCCTAATATTAAAACAATCAAAGCATGTGCAGAGTTAGGTGGTTTGCTGTTGTGTCCACTCGTTTTTTATATCGAAGAAGAAGAATACAATTTTTTCCGACACCTATCTTGCGCACGAAAAAAGTCACCTCCTAAAAAGTTCTTTATGCATGTGAAATATTAGGACAAGTGCCCATTGCACCTAAACTTCGCCCCAATAGTAGGTCTATTGGGTATTGATATCGAATGAATCCCGGTCTATAACATAAACGTTGGATTAAATTGTTACCAACAACCAAGTTCAAATGCTCAACCAGAAAACAACGTGTGCCATTTGAATTGTGACATATAAGTAGCTAGCTCAAACAATTAATGTTGATCACGGCACATATATATTTAACTCTTGGATAACTTTGAATCTTTATTCATTTAATCATCTTATTGGTCCAACTAAAGACTAACCTAGCATATATATATAGTATCTTTACCCTAGCTGTAAAGTGTGTGATTTGTGTATTTTGAAAGGAACAAAACGTGTGTGCCTTGAGATAGCAAAAACCGGTTGCCTTCTTGCTGAAAAACTGATGACTTCTTTTGGCATTTTTGGCCTCTTTTTGCGTCTCTTTCATTGGTTTTCTTCATGCATTTGTGGCTACAAATCATCACCGTTATCTTTTCCTTTGTGGGTGAGATTGTGAAGCAATTGAGGTGAATATATTGGTTGTGGGTTGGAGCCATTTGGATTGGTTGTTTGGTAGAGAAAGGTAACATGAAATTGAGCCCGAAAATCACCGTTTTGACAATCCTTGGAGCGAGCTTCAGCGACAAGGTCGATTCACAATCATAAAATAAGTATACAATATAATTAAGCTCCACATTGTCTAACACTGTAATAAAAAGAATATGAGCAAATGGCTTCTTCTCAATTAAATCTTACCACAGGAACAGCAGGATATAGCCTGAGAGTCTCTGTTAGAGCTGCGTGTAGATATTGCATTCTTTCCAATGTGACATCAGTTAATCTGAGGACAAATTCATCAATAGATAAGAAATTCTTAACCTCCATTGCTAGTCTGACTTCAAGTGCAACCTTTTCTTGAACCATAGGATTTTTACATAGCATGTAAAACAACCAAGTTAGTGTGTTAGCCGATGTGTCCTTGCCGGCAATGATGAAACTCAGAGTTATGTCTCTCAAATATTGATCAGTCATTTTCTCTCTATCCTTCTCACTCTCTACAAGGAACCTCGACAGTATGTCTTCTCTTGCACCCTACAGTCGAAATACTAATTATGCAATCAAACTATTGGCGTAATAATAAAACAAGATCTGGAAAATATGACAAAATCCCAAGAAAAGTGTAGTCAAATGAATATTTCTCCGTTGGGGAAGGGTAGGAGGAAATACATGGAATTAATTAATTCTTACTTGTGCTAACCTTTACATTTTTCATCTGCTTCCTTTTGCGATGTATCAATTCATAAACAAAATTGTCGATGATTTTGATGTTGTTCTTGAGATTCCTTTCCAAACCAATGTTCAGAAATCTTTTAATCCTCCATAGAACATCAACGTATCTCCAATATACAATAACATTGGAGTCATCGAATGCTTTAATGAATTGATTACTGAATTCGTCCGAACCAGACAGCGTATTAAGGTCAACTCCAAATCCCACCTTAAATATCGAGTCCATAGTTGTTTTCATCAACAGATCCTGTTAAAAAAAAAAAAACACAGTTTCCAGTTGAGATATATACAATAAAGCAATGCTGCCAACTCAGGATCCAGTTATTTTCAGATGATCTTTATATATCTGTATGAGATCTGATCTATCATATGCACTATGTATAAAAAGTTACCCTCCTAGTATTTCATTCGAATAAGAACATAGACTATCAAATGAAGAAATAATCCCCGTCCATATAAAGACTTAAGCATCGAAGCGTCTATGGGGCAATTCCTCTCCCCATTTCTTGTAGGATATTTTCTGCGTGCCCCAATTGATTTTTCAATAGCATTGGCGTCATTCCATTTCTTAAAGCAAGCAATTTCATCATCTAGGTTCCACGTCAAGAAAGACGATTTAATCAGAAACCCCACACCTTTAGACAAGTTAAGAAAATGAATGCAAAATATTAGGAGTGAAACATATTTTAGAAGTTCAGACTGAGGGAGAAACCTGTAAATCCATCTCTCTATTAGCCAGTGAAGCTGCATAAACCTTCGAATATAATCTAGCTGTATTAGATCGAAAAACAGCACTGCTGAAATCTCTCAATACTTTCGTGGAGAATTCATAACTTGCAAGCTTTCTTTGATGACGCCATTTATCGCCATCCACCGCAAAAATCCCATCACCAAAAAGATCCTTCATTATTCCACAATTACATTCTCCCTACAAGAAAAACCAGAGATAAAAAATAGAATCATCATTCGAAAAATAGAGCGTTCTGCATAATATCTGGTCCCTGTTCGACTGTGTTCTAGCATGTAGCGGCGTGTGATTCAAATATAAAGTTATCCTACACAAGTACTTTTACCTTGCCATAATTAGAGAAATTGGTTTTGAGGATGTACTCAACATTGACTGGATCAACAGTATATACTTCAGTATTTGAGGGAGTGATTAGACGGTAAGTAGTGTGCTTCCGAGCAAGAGTTGTTTGATAATCAAAAAGTTTGCTAAAATGTATCAGTTGATTAATCATCGGACCAGCCACTGGTGGCCGGTGGTCGTCTGAGATCAATTCTCTGATGTAAGTGACCACTGATGATACTGTGATCCCTACTACAACGTACAACGGCAAGCCAAACAAAGCCAATATGTAAGATCTTGTAATAATTGAACCCATAATAAAAAGGATAACTGTTAAAATAAAGAAGAGAAGAGTGTTCATATCAGTGGACATGTTAAAAAAAACAGGAGAGTTTCAGGTTGAGAAATATCAAATGAGTAGGAAAGAGTAATTGTAACAATTGTTGGAAAATTTCACGCCAATTCCCTTTATTTCAATTAACCAACAGGACATTTTCTTGTTCGGGAGAATATTGGCAAATAAGGAAAAATAAATAATATAATGCACAAATTAAACGGACTGTCAAAAATTTTTCACTATATGAAAAATTGTTACAATCATATAAAATTTTACTCACCAACCAAATCCCAAAGTATTACAGAGAAAAATAATGAACTGGCTTTACCACACTCCTTGGCTACCTCCCTCAGTATACATGAAAAAGAATTTTTTCCCTGTCTACACTCTTCTTTGTGTATATAATAAATATATATCCAGCAGCCAGCCACTTTATTTGACTTCTGGAATTGTGCACCCTTTGATTTCTTCTTTCACAGATACACTCAGCCGCCTGTGTGTATATATAAATATATATCTTCAGCAGCGGTCCGCCTTTCCTATTTTCTTCTGTCTCAGGTCACGCACCCTAAAATATGGAATAAACCACTATTTATAGGATCCAAAATAACCTTTTATTATTTGCAGTAGAAGTCCTCCAACTTTGACTTTTGAGGCAATTACTTAACAATCTCCACCTTGCCGAAAACGAATCAAAATCTTGTTATCTCTTCTACAACTTTTAATCACAATACTTTGAAAAAAAACAGGTAAGTTTTTGACACACTTTAACGATCTCATACTCCACCATATGAGTATAACCACTCAGAATTATCCACAAACTCCGAGCATTTCATCGGCTACACGTCGAAACAACCCTACTGATAGTTATGGTGCAACACTCCCACTGACTTTCCCAGAGAGCTCATCAGCCATCGATACTACAACACCACCACATACCTATACACCTTGCACCAAATGTCAATCAATGCTATGTGCAGATATGCTGACCCACGCCAGTAAGAACACATCCTCTATCATGGCAACTGGCGACATGCCATGAGGATGTTCCCATCTTACTTTAAAGCACCACAAGCGCGTCATCCTCCGTCAAGAGAAACACATTATCTGACCCCAAGCAGTTAGCCGACCCTGCTCTATTTTTTGGACAATTCCTCTTCACGTGACCAGTTTGACCGCAGTTCCAACAAGTTACTTTCT
>CAIGRK010323794.1:0-10658 GCA_903798315.1 Fraxinus greggii | reverse complement strand
TACTTTTTAACTACACATTTCCCATCATATCACTATTTAAAACATATTCTTTTCTCAATAATATCCATCAAATACACCCCTAATGTTAAGAGCTGAATCTTTAAAATAAAGATAATTTTGCATTAAATTTTTTTTTGAAGATGCTTATAGTTTCAACTTTCAACTAGCATTTTGATATAATCCTTAAAATAGAATGTTTTTTTTTTTTTTAGTTGATAAACTATTTCACCTTTTACCTCCAAAAAATAAAGGCGCTTATTTATATTTTACAATGTGGTGTTTTCGCTTGATAATAAACTGAGAAGTAATTTGAGATTTTTGATGCGTCATACCATATTTTGTGAGTGTTTGATGAACTCCATACTAGATTGGTATCAACATTTCTATTTCCAAGCTGCGCAAACAAAATTGTGTCAAGCTTTTTGGTCAGAGTAGGTACAACCTTGTGAGCTCCAGTTTCTGATATTGGATAATTTGTTGCAATGCATTTCTTGAACTCTAGCCTCCCTAGTTAAGCCGCACCCGACCTTAGCCATGGCCCTCAACTATTGTTTGAATAGACAAGCTCTAAACGACTATTACAAGCTAAAATTTGTTTGTTGAAAAACTTTTAGACGTTGTTTGGTCTTATATTTAATATTTGGAGTTCGATCTTAAAAATGTCGAGCTTATTAAGAAATGCATCCTAAATTCTAATATGCTCACAATTGATTTCATATTTATTCGATGTAGAATTTATCCTTAATAAAATTTTGTTTGCATATTGTCTTAAATCGTAAATGGTTTAAAAGTTATAGACAACAAAGAGAATGAAGTTAAGACTTTGAAAAGAATTATAAGAATAAAATAAGCTTTGTTTTCAATCTGTTAGATTTAACACAAAGTTATCAAGGCTTATCGAGTGGTAATTACTGACTAGGAAGGACGTTATCTCTAAAATAATTCAAATTCAAAGGTATTAAGATTGATTTCTATCTTAATAGCTGCATTTATTAAGAAGAGTGGATCAAACCCTCAAATGTTGACTATTGATTTTATTTTAATTAATCAATATGTAATTTATCCCTTAATGGAATATTGTTGTCATATTATCTTGAAACCTAAATGGTTTAAAAGTTGGAGGCGAGAAACAAAGTTAGGAATTTGAAAAAAGTATAGAACAAACTCTATTTTGTTTTCAATATTTAAGATTTAACGAAGTTTTATGTTTAAGTATGAACGCAACTCCTCTTCTTTATCGAAGCTTGGGACCACTATGAAACAACACATTGACAACCGAAAAGATATTGTCACGTACATGCACCTGTTTGGGGTAGGCAATATAGATTATCAGTGGCATTAGTGATGAAGACACACACGTCCTTGAATGCCTCGAACAAGCTAATAAGATCCAAGAATGTCCTTGTTTAGATAAATACACTAGTAACTATAATTCTTACCAACAAAAGATTATATATGATCTCTCTTCCGTCAACTTCTCATTGCCTTTATCTCCATAAAAATCTATTTTCAATAAATGAGTTTAGTACATGTTCAGTACAGAGTACGTCCCCGATATATATTCGTAATTCAAGACACTATTAGATAAAGAAAGAATAATGTTATTTATCTAAATTGTTGATTGTATTGAGCGATTCGAAATCTTGAACGAGACTCATATCCCCACAAATAAGATGACGTAACCATTAACTATATAAATAAACAACATTATTAAAGATAGTACTCTAATACCTATTAGCCTATTACTTACCAAACATACTTTAAAAGAAAGTTTTAATTTCTCCCTCTTACACACACGTTCTCGGAGCCAAAAAGGTAGTCAAACAAATGAGGTGGGGGTCGGACACTTTAAGATAAATAAGATTTGCTCTTAGGGGGTGGTACCCAAATGAGTAGGAAATTATTACAGTTTGAATGGAAGGAACACAAAATAAAGTATACCAACTTATCATGTGACTTGTGTCTCTCTGTTAAAAAGAGAATACATCAAAAATATTGCTGCCAAAATAATTGACACTTCTCAACCCCACAATGTTTCATAACCAGTCCACTTTAGTCTCTAAAGGCTTCCCCCCAAACCCTAGCTATGGTCTGTATTTGATGCAGAAAAATCTTATCATGGGCTCAGCCTTTTTTTCATTTTTCATTTTTCATTTTTATTTTCTTTTCTTTCTCTTGTGGGGTGGGGTGGAGAGGGAGGGGGTTGGTTTAAAAGATGATTAAGAAGATAAGCATTCTTGACCGAATGTATTGGATATGAGGGAGGTGGTGACATGCAATTCTAGAAGACCATTCTTCTTCTAAGGTGTCTTACTATACCGTTCATTTAGGAGAAATCGACACCTACGAGGCAATTGATTACTTTCAGCAAGTTTAGTTTGCAATATCGACTTTCTAAATAAATTTAAACTTATTTTTCTGCTCTATAGGACTATTGATATAGTCCACCTACCAAACAATTGGCGAGAATATAACTTATCATCTCTTTGAACAATTGAAGGGACAAAAAATGGAATAAAAATAAGCATAATTGTGTTACATAGAAAATGCTATCTTTGAGAAATCTTTCTTTATAAAGAACCGTTTTATAAGCCATTTAAAGGGTAGAATTTGTTCCCAATTTAACTTTTGTAGAGATTTGCCCTTTAAAGCTTAGGATTCTCTATACTTTTTGCAGTGCGTGAATCATCTTTACTGCCAGAAAATTCCTACTACCACCAACTAAAAGATGGCTTTGAATAGATTTCATTGTAAAATGACATTAGCATTTATATTGTTACGAAACCAACCACCGGATTAAAATGTTGAAGCATGGCAAATAATGAAGTACTAGATCAAGCAAAAGGATAATAAAGACAAGAAATTTGGCGGGGAATTAAGATATTTTATTGACTTGAGAATAATGGAAAAGAGATAAAATTACAATAGATCCTATAATTCTAGTAATCTATTTTTTCACACTTATAAAATTGTATAAAAAAGTCTAATATTTATGGGGAATACGTAGGGGACGTCCAAACTCTCTTAGTAGAGTTGTTGATAAAGTAAAATGCCAAAAATCGAGTCCAAAACGAAAAAGGAGAGTAAAACGCGAAAAACCCGAAACATGTCAGATGGCCGCCGCGGCGCCGGTCGTTCTGCCTAAAAATAATTTTTTTTTCAAATTATTTTCTTCATCCCGAACTCTTCTTCAAGTCTAATACCAATTCCAACACCCAATGTACTTCTAAAATAGAGTTTCAACTTGACATAGGACTCCAAGAGCATTCCAAACTTGAATTCTTCTCGACGTGCATTTCAAATAGAATTCTTCAATTATTTCAACAAGGAATTCGGATCAAAACACTCTTATATATGCTGGATTAAACAGAATTAAACTAAAAAAGTATCACTAAGTTTTTGTTACATATCTCGTTATTGTATCTTATTTAATTGTGTTGAATTTAACGTAAAACCCATATTTTAACAGTGTTTTAACTATAAAATATTCCATGAATTTTCTATGGTAACGTTAAATCACCAACGAAATATCTTGGCGTCTTAAGACTAAAAGCCACATGATTTTGATCAGTCACGTTACACAACATTATTGTAGTACCAAATAATTAATCTTAAACAGTGATTTGATTTGAAGCAATTATTAAAGAAAAAAGGGTCTATAATTAGTTGGAAATGAAGTACAATAATAGGGAAAAACCGAACAAACAATCTTATCTTCTGAACTTTCGATTGATGCTAGATTTTTAGTGTAACCATCTTGTCTTATTTTCTTGAACTAACATGCGTTGGCATCCATTATAATCAATTCACTACTAATTCATCGGTTCATAAAATGCACATCAAACTAATTATGATCACTTGGTGGAGATTACTTGTCATGCTAGGCTTTCGCTGTCTGTCCATCGAGATTTCAAAACTGAATGTGATATAGAGAACACGGTCTTTAGTTATTTCATTTTTGTAGGTGACGTTGATTCAAGTCTAATGAATTCAAATTTCTAATAACTAATAACTAACATTGAAAGATGAAATATTAATAATTATTAATCTTGACAATAAGTTTTGGCTTACTTCCAAATTTAAAAGGAATTACTCTATCAAAAAATAAATAAAATGAATTACATTGTATCTATTCCATATCATTTTCATTCCTAAGTACACAACATGGCTTTTCTACTTGTAATTTTATTTAGGATTCTTATGACTCTAAAAAAAATTATAAGCCCCTAATCTTCAAAGGGGTTTAAATTTACCAAAATGCTTGTTGATTTGTTTCTTTGTTAACCAAATATACGTTATGTTGTTTTAGAAATTTCTACATAAATGAACATAAGATTCCAAAATTAAATTCCTGCTTTGAACAAATTTATAATTCATAATCTTTAATTTGCTTNTAAATTCCTGCTTTGAACAAATTTATAATTCATAATCTTTAATTTGCTTAAATTATGGGATCTTTGTCCTAAAATTATATTCATAAATACAAAATTCTCGTCAAATAAGACAAGCACTTTACTCCGTATATTCAGGCATTGTGCCGAGGCACTTAGATATAAAATTTTCATTATGCTCAATATTCAATTAATCTTTTCTTTTTATTTACTTACGCCTAACTAATCAACCGAAAGCATTCCTATCGTGATAATTAACACAAACATGGGCGGATATAGAATTTTTGTCAAGGAGGGTTAATGTTTTTAAAAAATCAATGTAGTAAAATTTATATATATAAATAAGCCGCGAAATAAGATTTCAAAATTTTCATTTAAATATAAAGTATTATCAATAGTAATTAGCAAATAAATGAAAAAAAATTAGTGACGTGGGGAAAAACTGTACTTACTAACTGTTAATCCAAAATTTTTTCCTACTTTTTAACCATACATTCCCCAAAAAAATACTATTCAAAACATAGTGTTTTTTTTTTTTTCAAATTAAAGGCCACCAAACAAAATGTATAGTGTGGAATAGATATGCAATTGATTAAGCAAGTGGCAATATTATAAATATAGAATTAACCCACAATTAATATCATAAAATCTAATGAAAAAGGGTTAAATTTTACAATTTTATTTTTTATTATCATGTAAAATTAAATAAATTAAATTTAAAAAATTAAAAAGATAATCATTTTTTAAATCAATCACGCATTAAAACAAAAAAATTGATTTCTACATTTTTCATTACAATCCACCAGGTCAATAGTCACCGTCTCATTTTTCACGTCCATGTCTATAATCTTGTTTACAGACCTCCATTAGTTGTTTTTCTTTTCCATTCTTTCTAGGTGCATGCATGCGATCATTTAAAATAAATAATTTTTTTTCATCGAACAAAAGCCAAATTTGTGTACACCGTCAAGCTCTTCCCTCCATTAAAAATTCAAATTGTAGAAAAATACTGATGCTAATATACTTTACCAGGAAAAAAAATTGAAAAGTGAAGTGCCTCCTCAACAACAATATAACTTTCCTTAGTGAAAGTAAAAAGTACCCGCCGTTTGATGTTCCTTTTAGAAAAGTGAAGACCATGCTTCTTTTGATAATTCTTTTTGGTAAATTTTGAATCAAAAGTTAATTTAATATATATATATTTTTTATCATTTTAGTTTTAAACATTTTTTTCACAAACAAAGACCATGCTTCTTTTGATAATTCCAAGATTATGATGAAATGTAAAGGCTATCTTAAGAGTACTAAAGAAATAAATCACAATAAAGATTGTATCAATAGCAACAAACCACTATGCAATATATTATGAAACCGCAGTCATAAACTGAACCAGATAACACAAATAAGAAGTCGAAATAACCATCAATGTTACCATATGAGCGAAGATCAAGATAATAGTATAGAGTATTATGCAACTAAACAGAACTCGCAAATTATTAATGCAGAAAATATAAACCCTCAGTGTTACTCCGTTTATTTTTCTTCGCGATCTCCCCAACATTTCAGAATGGACTTGGGATATCCACAGGATCCAGTCTTGACAAACTTCTGGTAGACAATTGAACCAACCATTCCCAGCTCTTCGTAGTTTTTCTCTTCAAGAGAGTACCCCTTCATGTCGAGGCAGTATGTGTGATCAAATAACTTTAAACCAAAATCGGCATGCAGAGCAACAGAAAACTCCTTTGGTTTGAAACATACCAAAACCCGCTCAATCAGAAGACCCAGATTCATAACTTTGAAATCATAACCAGCTGCTTCAAAGCTCGCATAACTAAATCCATCCTCGGGAGTAACATGAATGGTAGACAGTGCAGTGCCTTCAATGGAATTCATGGAGTATCCACATGGCTCAAACTCAAAGTCACATATATCAGAAGCCGGAAGGATTTTCCTTATACCAGACTTATTGGTCATCAGAGCTGCTGAGCTTGATTCCTTCTTGTAGAAAATAGAAGCCATATCCCTGTCCAAACCAGTCATACACATCTCTAAAGTGTAAACAGGGTTTAAAGATTTAGCACCTCCAGCACAAGCAGAATAAACATGCCATCTCTGTTGTTCCTCAGAACTACACATAACATAAGCCTTGGTGCAAGAGGAAAGTTCCCTAAAATAGCTATCAAGGATTGAAACTTCTTCGGAGAAGCTACGATGAGGATATGACTGGGCTCCGGGGAAAATGAAACTCCCACGGGTATATCTCACAGTCTGTACTGAAAGAGAAAGGTAGCCAGCCAACTTCAGTATGGGCGGGATGGATAGAAGCAGTTTTGTTGTACCACAGGTTTTGATGATAATCTTGTAAGGATAAACAAAGAGACTAGACTCGGAGAGTATGTAGGAGTCTAGGTATTCATTCGAAAGTGAATCAACTATCGTGCACTCAGCAGGACCTAGAATCTCATCCAACTGAGTTTTGGAAAGAGATCGAAGTCCCTTTCCTTCAGGATCAGCAAAGAAGCTCGGCTGAAAGAATGAAATTTCAAGCCTCTTTTCAAAACCTTCAAAACCAATTGCAGAGGCAGGCATAGCCATTTCGGGAACAAGATTTTCTCCAACACCGAAGACAGCAAATAAGAAGGCAATCGAAGAACAAAGAACAGGAGAACAGTAATTGAGAAGAAAAACTAATCAATTAACAGTTCGCTTTTGCACGTCAAATGACGTGATCCAGAGACCAGTTAGGGATGTCAGGATGGTCTGCGGGCGCACTGCAATACATTAAGAAACATAAATGACAGGGTCATGAAGTTATATATAAAAAATTCAAAAAACTCATCAAGAAACAAATCATCTAAAGTTAGTACCCAGAAACTTACATTGGAGTATTCAGCAGATTGAAACTTCTCGATGCCACCGTTTGGTCGAATGTCTTCAATGCTGTATCCAAGGGGCGTTTCGTAGAATAAGGATTTACTACTGGACTTCTTACCACTTTTAGACTCCATTAGATCATCAACTCTTGGCTGCACAAGATCATAAGAAGGTTACCACAAAAAAAAAATTGAGTAAAAGAATACAAAAAAGTAACACAGTTTAAACTGCACAGTATGAATACCAACCATGTATACATTCATGGGGCAAGGTATTACCAAACAGATTTTCATTAAAAAGAAAAAATGGATGAACACATTATTAATTTTATTTTGGCAGATACACAATGAAATGTACCGGGAAACGCAGGGTACGACATAAAAATTTAAATGGGAAAAAAATAGATGCCATTAGTTAAAAGGATACATGGTTAAAGAAAAAAATTCATCAGATAATTACTAGCATGTCTATCGATTAGCCAATAAATTAGTGTCTTTATATAAAATCTCATTATTATCCCACAAAGATTTCACCCTACTTGAGCAACACAATCAATTTTGTTTATAATCATTTAAAAACTATATTTTTCATTGAGGTATTCACACAACTTATTGAACTTTTAATCAATCAAAATTATTTTCTAAGGAAACTAATTGAGAAAACAGACTAAAACAACACTACACCATTATACCACTTCAAGAAATGGAAATCAGATTTCAATCTTCAAATCCACCAAGAAAATTTCATAATCAAGATTAAAGCAACGGCAACATCAAAAGGCAAATCCATATGCAAAAAAGAATCAAATAGTAAATACACAATATCATACACACAAGTATATTAATACATCTACATGTGCGCATCTTCATAAAATTAACGATTTTTGTCAGCATTTGCTAAAAACTAGATCAGAAACACGAAAACATCTAAAGCATATTAAATTTTAACCATATGTTATCGCAGGTCAGACTTTTTAAGAAACCTTCATTAATTATGCTGAATCCAATCTTTCTTTAAAAACAAAAATAAACCAAGATGTTAACCAGAAAAGAAAATAACAAAAGATATATTGGTTTCATACCAGCACTACAGATTAAAACAGAAAACCCAATATTACAACTGAAACAGATTACAGAATTATTAAATAAAAACCCATACTTACAATAACAAGATTCAAAATTTATGAACCAATAATCCCCAGAAATCACAATTGACGTCCAACAATTCCTACAAACAGCAAAAACAAAATCAGAAAATCATTTATACACAAATAACAATTCCATATTTTTTTCTGCAATTTTAAACAATGCTTACGGAAAACATAAGTCTTGCGGCTTTGTTGAGGAAATGAAGGAAACCCTCGAAAAATCTGAAACGCAATTGAATTCGAATTTTTTAGAGAAACACTCGTGAATGAGGCTGGAGCCATGTGTTTATATAGAGTTAGACACAATTAATTACCACCGATTTCATCTGATATTACAGTAATACCTGTGTGAATTTTTCCTTATTAGTTATTTTGAATAACATAAATAATTTACTAGGGAAGGTTTTGCCTAATGGACCAAGATTCTAATATATTCTTTTTTCTAAATCATTGACCAAATTTCTATCCTTGGGTTATAGCACCAATTTTAAAAATATTCTAGAATTACATAAGATTGTTGAACGTTTATTGAGTATTTTGAATAATTTAATTTTTCTACAAATATTAAGTCAATTTATCTGTCGAACGAACAATGCCAATTAAGTTTCAGAAGTTCTACAAGTAACTTATTATGAGCATTTTTTTGAGAAATTAATTGATCGCTTATCAAAATTGTGTTTTGGTACATATCTTATAATTTTTTTTTTCTTGAAGTAAATCTTTTCAAATCTTTGTTTGGTAAATGATATTGATATTAATATTTATTTACATTTGCCCAGGATTTTGGTAGATACTTTCTTTATTCAAATTTGGGGTGGAGGAATAAAAAAGAAAACCTTTTAATCCCAATGCCATTTATTGATGAAGTAACAATTTTTTTTTTTACATATACAATGAATAGCTACCAAACACAATTATTTTAGAACCATCCTGAGTGTACAGAAAAGTACACCACAGAAACACAACAGAAAACACACAACACGGTGGGCCCGCTATTTTTTGCAATATTTAAATATACAGTGGGACCCACTCTATCTCTCATTGGTGGAATTCTGGTGAAAATCCTACTGTACACATGGAAAAATTGATTATTTTAACTTCTTTTCCTCCTACAGATCATGCAGCTTTTGTGGAAAACCATTTACATGCATTTTTTCTTTTTTCCCTTCAATGTGGAATTTTTGTTATATTTAAACATAAACACAGCAAATGAAGGATTCCTTAATCACAAGCCACAACTACATCTTATAATCTCCAAATTCACTGTAACAGTGATGTGTAATACTATTTTGTTATTTGATTTGATATCGTAATTATTTCAAATTTCACCTGTCCACTGTAAACTTCCAATATAAATAGCAAATTCTTCAAAATACCTTTCAGATGGAAGAAACCCACGTAAATGATTCATTCCTGGTAAATCTTCAAGGTGACTACAAATTGCTTAGTCCTTTTTTTACCAACGCTGACGGCTTCTGGTCAATGCTTTGAGCCATTAGAACTGTTTTGGTTGGTTTCCCTCATTTCACAGACAGGCGGTTTTAAGCCTAAAAAGGGCAATTCTCAGCGTGCATAATGATCGAGGAATACTGTTTGAGTAAGCTTTCAATATTCCAGGGTTTCTGTTCAATTCTGGTGATTATAGGTTTTGTGTTATAGCCTATCGGCTTCCACGATTTAACAGCTATTGGAAATACGTTTATTTAAAACATGATTTTTATCAATCTTTATTCAAATATTTATATGGGTCTCACTATTCATTTTTAGCGGGACAATGGTCGAACACGTTCTACTCCGTGAGTAGATGATTTTGATATATTTGGATGTTCAAAACTCTTTTCTGTTGAATGAAAAATTAATGCCTAAATTTAAGATTTTGAAAATAAATAAATTGAAATATGAAGGGACAACATGTACAGGGAAATATCTCACCAGGTCAATACATGCTGTGGCTTGAGGCAAAAAACAGTTTTTTGCCTTGAGCCAATTACAAGGGCAATATTCTGTTAAACGATATCCCACATTCACTTCATTTTTTTTACAACTTTCATATTATATCCTCCACTCATAAAAAAAATTTTTGCATTAGCCCCCGTATTATAAGAAAAGAGTACTAAATACTTTCTAGTTCACTATTTTTGCCATCGTAAAGAGAGATAATTATACCTTGAGAGACAATTGTTATTCCACCATCGGCACCTGCTCAGGGATAAATCGTCTTAAGAACAAAGAGTTCAACTTTT
>CAIGRK010323790.1:0-10952 GCA_903798315.1 Fraxinus greggii | reverse complement strand
ACATCACAATCCTTCCTTTGACGAGGCTAAACGTCAAAGAAAGAAGCCCTTACATGTTCGAACCATCCAGTATGTAAGGAAGCAAGCTCCCTTTGATGATAACAGTCCACCAATAAAATTTCAAGGTTTTAAAGTGGTCAATTTAATGTTAATCTTCAAATTTCGATTTCAACTACTGAGCTAAAGTCATCCAAACATGATAAGGTTATTAGATATGTTGAAGTTAGTAGGGAATTTAAGTTGCATAGATTCCATTGTTATTTGTTCAGTTTAACCTGATAATTTGGCTACACTGAATAAGCAAAAATGTTTATCCATTAAAGAAATGCCAAGTACATGTGGAGGGCCTCGGCCATTTACTAAATTAAATAAGCAAACTACTCTATGGCTGGGGTGGCTGAGGAGCTGGTACTTCGGTGGCAGGAGCTAGAGAAGTAATTTCGTGGGACTTCCTCTTCAATGAATTCCGCCCTGAGCTCTGAAGCATTCAGTTCAGGATAGAGTTCCTCAACCCTAATTAGTACCTCGTTATATGAAAACCTCCTCCAATAGATGGCGAAGTGTTGGTACTCTTCAGTCAAGTGGAAGTTGGCGATATAATTCTTAACTGCCTCCTCCCCGGCTTGTTGAATTTCAGCCTCTGCTTTTTTCATCTCCACTGCTTAGTACTTCACTTCCTTCTCCATTAATTGGTTTGCATCTCGACTACCAACCAGTTCGAGCCTAGTTTTCTCCAGAGCCTCAGCTGTCAACTTCTGGTGGGCATAAGAGGTTTCAACTTTCTTTGTCAATGCAGCCACCTCACAATGGGACTCATGCACCTCTCTTTGGGAATTCGATTTCAGCAAGTGCAGAAGCTAACTTGGCCTCATCCTCAGCCTTTTGGGCCTTCAGTCCGTTAGTCTCGACCCCCAACTCCTTCACTTTGGCCTTTACACCGGCCAGGTCATCTAATGAGGCCTTATTCCTTCACTGAATGTCATATAAAGCTTCCCAACATTCGAGGGCCACCCCAAAAGCCTTTGCACTCTGGCTCACCAATGTGACAGTGAGATCCATCGCATCACATGTACCACAGTAATTCTACCACATCTCTGCCCAAAATTTATTGAAGGCCTCTATGGCGCTGCGGACCTCAGTAAGCAACATCTTAATAACAGCAGGAGCGATCTTATCATCCCTTCCTCCCAGGAAGTTCCTGGACTTCCCCGGAGTTCTCTCCATTTACCTCTTTTTCTGGGCCTCGGAAGCAGCAGGCACGTCTCTCTTCGCCTCTTCGATGGCCTTTTGGCCCCAGTCCGCTTTGGCAGCCTTGAAAGAAGACTTCATGAGCTTCGACTGCTTAGAAGCTCCTCCATCATGGGACACTGTGGTCCCGAAGCCTTTGGATGACCCACTGGTGAGGACCCGTTTCCTTTTCTTTTGAGGCTCAGGTGCCTTCTCCTTGCCTTTAACTACAACAGGCTGAGCTTTCTTGGGAGCCTCCTCCTCGCTTCCTGATACGTTCTAGTCCTTGCTGATGCACTCTAATTTCAGTCTTGTTTGTTTTGCCTCGAAAGATGATTTTATGGCCCTAGCATCGGTATTGGCGGTGGCCTTCAGTATCGTCGCCATGTCAGGCACGAGATACTCCTTCTTGGAAAATTTATCTGTACACACCCAAGAAATTTTAAAATCATGAAATAGTTTCAAGGCAATAAGCTATTAAAAGTAAAGGTGAACTTCTTACCTTTGGAGGCCATCAGTCCAAAATCGATGAAATATCTGTTATGCTCGATTAAGTGGGTGAAGCTTTGACTATTCGAAGATAGCTTGTATATATCTTCGATAACACCCCACTCAGCTTCGTGGAGTTTGTAACTCGAACTGGATTCTACAAGCAAAATAGAGAATAAACAAGGTCAGTATAATGACTTCGAATATAAGCTAAAAACTGAAAAGGCGAGGCACTTACGGGCTTCGTAGTACTGGGTCGGTATGGTACAGGCTGGTACTTTGTCCCCCTCGACCAATTGCCACCTACCCTTTACCCAGAACCAGGACTCCTTCCATAACTTGATTGAGGAGGAAGGAGGCCCCAACTAATTGGCTCCACCCATTTGGCAAAATTTCGGTGGGCGACAGCATAAAATTCCTCAACACCGCCTTGAAAAAGGGGTACAGAGGCAGACGTACTCCCGCCTTAAGCAGGAACTCACTCGTGGCCACTCAACCTGGCCTCGGAAAGCACGTTCGTTCATAGGCCTCAGGGACTAACAGTTCCACATAATAGGGTATGCGGTACGTCTCTAAGTTCTACTAACTTTGAAGAGGTTATGGTGGAAGGAATCTTGACAGCCCCCCAGTCCACCTCGTAATCTATGGACTCCTCGGACATACAATACCAGTCGCCAGATCCCCTAAAAATAGACTCCTCCCCAGACCTAACTACTGTAATGGGCATTGCCACCTCGGCAGATATGATAACAAAAAAGACGACAAATAATGACAGATAAACGTTTAAAACTACTACTTTTACAAGGAAATGCCTAGAACAAAATGAAATCTAGAAGAAGAATTACTGGAAAGCTCTCTTGAGGATAAGAACTTGAGAGAATTCGAAGATTGGTTCGCAAAGGTAAAGTTTTCAATGTGGCAGGATTCTGGCTTTTATATGAAGAGGGAATTAATCCCAACCATTGGATTCATGTTCAATTAATCTGAGGCNTAAACGTTTAAAACTACTACTTTTACAAGGAAATGCCTAGAACAAAATGAAATCTAGAAGAAGAATTACTAGAAAGCTCTCTTGAGGATAAGAACTTGAGAGAATTCGAAGATTGGTTCGCAAAGGTAAAGTTTTCAATGTGGCAGGATTCTGGCTTTTATATGAAGAGGGAATTAATCCCAACCATTGGATTCATGTTCAATTAATCTGAGGCATCCAATCCTCAATTAAATCTGATCCATTGAATTCCAATGATTTGTTATGCCAAGGCCTCAGATCGCGCCATGAAACGCACAAGCTATCCTAGGTGTGTGGTAATCTTACGAAGACGAAAAGCGATTATCATTAGCCATCATTGCGCATTTAATGTAACAGCCGTACAAACATTGGAATTTGTATCGCTATAGCTACCTTGTCTGGAAAACCCGCGAAACCGTCAAATCACATGCACTAATGTCAAAGCCACTACATCGCCTCGGCTTCAATACGAAAATTCAGCTATCTTCAAACTGAATTAGCCTCGACCTTCATTGTATGAATCGCCTTGGCTTCAATACAAAAATTTAGATATCTTCAATCTGAATTAGCATCGACCTTCATTGTATGAATCGCCTCGACTTCAATATAAAATTTCAGCTATCTTCAATCTGAATTAGCCTCGGCCTTCATTGTATGATCGCCTCGGCTTCAATACAAAATTTCAGCTATCTTCAATCTGAATTAGCCTCAGCCTTCATTGTAATCGCCTCGGCTTCAATGCAAAATTCAATTATCTCCAATGTAAACTGGCCTTATCGGCTTCAATAGCCTTTGACAACGCTTCAGTGCCATGCATCTCCCCACTATAAGGTAAGCTAGGTTCAACCAATTTTCAATTCCACGCACGCTATATATACCTATGCTTGGACTTAGGGGACTGAGATGAAGGTTACAAATTTCAAAACATTACTGTTGAAGTCCACAAATTTCAAACCATTACTGCTAAAGTCCACGCATGACATAAATAATCACACATGGACTTGGGGGACTATTGTTATGACTCATCATAAGGAGCTGCCATGTGGCATTATAGCTAGGCCCTTTGGACCAAGTCCAGTTATCACAAGGCCCAATTAGCCGAAGCTATGTGTACGACCGAGGCCTCTGTACATCCGAGGCGTTTCCCAGAATTTGAAGCCTTCAGCTGGTGACGGCCCACGTGCAAGGATTTGATCATAATGAAGATCTTTATTCGAATGATTGATATGACATTTGTAAAAAATATGTTTGTGTCATGTCTTGTCAATATAAGAGCATTTAATATACTGATAACCTAGGAAAGTCAATATGAGGGCTATGAATTGACGTCTCGGCTGAGGAGATAAGACCACGTGTAATCTGATCCAAGGGTCATCATTTAATCTGTAATACTATAAATACCTTCACCATGTAACAGTAAAGGATAACGTAAATTTGAACACTTAAAGCAACTTGTTTGATTCTCTCATACTGATTTACAGCTCTTAACATATATTTATAGCAATTGGTAATTATTGTACAATCGAGTCCATTTACCCTCCGGAACTCGAACGAAAATGTCTCGTGTCGTTGAGCTCCTCCCACATCTAATTTCGGAGTGATCTTGCCCGTCGATCCACCTTTACGAGTTGGATTTAGCTTACGTATGCACGAGTGGGTCCCGACATCTGTTGACAACATTTTCAGAGGTAAACATCATTCAATAGTGGAGATCAAAGAAGAGGATGGTCGGTAGAGGATTGAGAAGGAGGTTTCTATTGAAAATTGTCCTTTGAGAAATTTACTAATGGTGAAAATAAGCAGTTTGCAGCAGACAAGAATCTTGAATCAAACTTTATGGAAAGAGGCCAATAGGGTAACCTTTCTAGAGTTGACAGTGAAGGATGGAAAGACGTCGACTTTATGGCATATGATGGCCGGAAGAAACCTTTTATGGAGGAATACAAATGGCCTTCAGAATTAAATTTTTCTCGTGATTGTATAAACTCTAGAGAAACCTCTGAAGAGGATCATGGACCGATTTCCAATTTCACGAGCGCGTATAGTTTGGAACCTCAATCAGCTAAAGATGATCCGGAAAATCTAAAATTAGCTGAAGAACTTCAGAAAGATTGGAAACTAGAAGATGAATTTTCAATTTATAAAAGTAAAAAAGAAGAGTTGAGTTGATTTGGTAGAAGAGGATGAGGAAGAACTGCAAATTTGGAGTAGTGGTTTCCCAGGAAGGGATTGGGACTTGACTGATAAAGAGTTCAACAATGAGAACATGGACACTGATATAATTCCTGAGAGTCCTACATTACTGAATCTGGCTGAGTACTTAAGCCAAAAGATCAATGCACTAGACATAAATATTGCCTCATTAAAGAACCGATCGGTGAAACCTTCTTTGTGTTTTCATCAGCATCAGAAGCAAGGCAGAGCCAACAAACATTGTCCATTGCCATCATCAAGGAAAGCTTTGAACATTGGAGGTCATAGCTCAATCCAAATCCCATTATTGGATTGTACTCCAAGAAAACATATAAAACTAATGCGGAGAAACAGGTTAAGGTTTTCCAGGATAAAACACATGTTCATGGAAGTCCTTACTAGTGCTAGTGCTAATGCGGCAAAATGTACGAGACTTCCATCTTTTTTCGGAAGCCCAAAACAGACTATTGCATAATCCTTACTGTTAAATGTTATGCACATAATAATGGCCTTCACCAACACAGGAAGCTAGGGATTGTCAACATCAGTCGGTAAATTCCACATGATGCCGACTACTAATTTTGACTTCAGAGTTAAAAGGCCGCCGTCGAGGACCACTTGGCCGTTCCACTTATCAGAAATCCGGGAGACCTCTGAAGATATTGAAAACTGTCTATTTAAGTATTAATTGCTAAAAAAAGACTAATAAATAATTGTATTCCGAATCCTGTTATTCAACTCATTTATTTCCTGCCGTCCATAATATTCAGGTAAAGTAAAAACAATACATCCCCTTCCTCTACGTAATTCACATTTCTCTCTGCTCATTCTATTCTTATCTACCTCATTATTTGTTAAATCTTTTATACATAAATTCTTGTATACACCGCCACAACCCCATTGATGAAAACTCGTATAGAAATTGAAATGATGTTCGTAAAACTCCAACCTAAAAGATCTTAATACAATTTGTTTGATGATTCAATTTCAATAGCACAAATCCACGTTCT
The DNA here is from genome assembly GCA_903798315.1 of Fraxinus greggii. Classification (NCBI taxonomy): domain Eukaryota; kingdom Viridiplantae; phylum Streptophyta; class Magnoliopsida; order Lamiales; family Oleaceae; genus Fraxinus; species Fraxinus greggii. The sequence goes on along the minus strand of CAIGRK010323790.1, from coordinate 5,024 downwards.
GATACTCTTTTGATTGAAACCCAGGATAACTGATAAAAGACCCATAACGAAATTCAAATGGTGTCCGTACATTTCAGCCTCAAAAGTTCTTTTTTCCTGCCATTACAACTCATATGGTTAGATGGTTCAATAGCACAATATTGAAACTTTCCCGCATTTTGATGGTATTTTATTAGAATCCTGGATAATTGGTTATAATAAGTGAGTTCGCCATGCCATTTCTACGGAAGAAGGCGAAGAGCTCAAGAATTTCACAATTGTTGAACGATCATTTGCAGAATTCTCAGAAGAGGCCTGAGGGCTCTTCTCTTATGGTGGAGACCGGGTCCCCTACCTCCCTTGTAGATTTTGCAATCAAGAATGGGGACAAATTGAAAAAGCTATCCAAGAAAAATAGGACAAAGCCACCGAAAATTCCATTAGGAACCGAAAATAATGATCCAGTGATCCTGGAAGCATTTTTGCCAGTCCTTCATTTACGCCTTCATCTTCTCGCTGTCCTTCGCCTTCTTGCATCCCTTTGCCTCCAGAGACTAGGGATTTTGACGAAGTTGCTGTGGGTGTCAATGATAGTGGTGTAGGGAGGCGGGTGTGTGTACAAATATGGTTGTGCGAGCAGTTGTTAAGATGTTTTTGGTGGTGGTTTTGGCTTTGGGGACGAAGAAGTTTGTCTCGGGGATCACCATTTCGGCCTTCTTGTTGATTTTCCTGGAGTATGTTGGTAAAAATACTTGCGGAGTGTTGGAAAGTATTCAAAGGTTTTTCAGATTCAAAGAGGATAATTCAGATCAAACGAATAAGGATTGTTTTGATCCTGGCTATTCTGGTTTTAAGAATTGTGAATCAATGAGGTCATTTAAAGAATTTCAAGTCATGGAACCAGACTGTGGTGAGCAAATTCCAAGCGAGAAGGAGATAGTGGACGAGCACATCCTCAAGAAATTGGCTCGAAGAATGTGGTGGTGGAGGACGAAGAGTCTACACGTGAATTGTTGGAACTGGAGAGGAGGATCTCGCGGAAGGATAAGATTAAATCAAAGATGAAGAAATTAGTTCCAAAGAAGCTGCGTAGTTCAAAAAAGGGGGAGCATAACTCTGAAAGTTCTGAATTTAGTTCAATTATTATTGCCTCAAGTGAAGAACACGAAGCAGATGAAAGTGAGGACAGAAAAGAATCAGAATTTTTGAAACCAAATTATGTCAAGGGAATTCAGTGTGAGAAACAAATGGATAAGTACAGTTGTGAAGGGAAATTGGGATATCAAAAAATGGACTCGAAGAAGATTGTGGAGGAAGAAGAGTCAGTGTGCGAATCATTGGAATCGAAGAGGAGGAAATCACGGAAAAATAAGATTAAATCAAAAATGAAGAAATTGGTTTCAAAGAAGCTGCGTAGTTCAAAAAAGGAAGAAAATAAAGCCACAAGTTCTGAAACATATTTATTTAGAGAAGATGAGGACGAAAAGAACCAGAAATTGTAGCAAATATATTGAACTTTAGTACTCTGTTTGGTTGTTCTCACTGGACTTGTTGGATCTGATGCTCACATTTCTGCTCATCTTATTGTGGTGCTTGGTGTTGAAAGATTACAAAGATACATATCATCCATTCTTTTGCTCATGTCTTTGATGGATTTTGGTTATAAAAATGTAGAAATCTCGTTTTACTTTTTGTTTGTTGTGTAGTGAAGTTCTCTTTTAAGTCTTGGATTGTGGTCCGACAGCATGTGTTTTTAGGATGTTTGACCTCCTAAGCTGAGGTTCTGTACCTTGAATCTCTAAATCTATAGATTCAAATCACAATTTATGATAATCGAAGATGAATTTTGTGTACTTAATGCTTGAATGTGGTTTCTCTCAAGTTTATGTTGCCTACAGGGGCGGACCTAGGGGGATCCTGGGGTCACGTGCCCCCACCCCAAACTTTTGAAGATTTTTGTTTTTTTTAATAAAGTTATGTTTGATATCGATTGAAATCTAAATTATAATCTTAATCAAAGTTACTAATTAATTTTAATAACATATTTCATGGAATCCATAACTTTTTAATTTTTATCAAAAATTTACTAAAAATTTAATTTTAATCTCTACCAAATATGGATAAAATCACAATAAATTTGATTCGATAATATGCTAATTTTAAAAATCCTCCGACGATCGTACGCTAATCGAATCTACAAATTGCTTATGTCATCTCAAAACTTATTTTGAGAAGTATATTATTAGCATATCGAGTAGTCCAAATAGATATAAAAAATAGTTAAAAATGCATTAAACATGAGTTTTAAAGAAAGATGTCTAAATTTTTTTTTTTTTAAAAAATCAATTATTTCATTAACAGTTATTATTTTTGCGATACAAATTCCTCAATGTAATTTTCATCATTTTATTATGAAATTTTATATGAAATATGACATCAAAAATTTTCGAAATTTTACATCCGAAAAAGTCATATCCCATGAAAATTTTCGAAGCAAAATTACGCGGGGTAAGATTTTTTTGGACGTAAATTTTTGATTGTAAAATTTCTCCAAACTTTTTTGCAAGTTCGATTTGCCCTTCCAACTTTAAACTTTTGCGCCCGCCCCTGGTTGCATACAGTGGCGGATCCAGCACCTGGTCAGCCCCTGTGGTCACCCATGCTGGATTAGTCGGGAGCTTCACCAAACAGCGGCTGACTTGTCGTCCGCCGGGAAGAATGAAATGAAGAAGATGCTATCATTTTTTTCCCCTTGTTGTTTAGGCATTTCTTTTAAAAAATAAGCTCCAATGGAATGGAGAATAAGCCCAAACCATGGCCATGTGTTTCAATTTTGCCCGTGAAATTGCAAGTCCATTAGCCACCCACAACAAAACCAAATCCAAATTTGGTCCGGCATAGGAGGGAGATGATAGAAGACGGGGGCGAATCGGCTATGAGCTTGTGACTGTGAGTCTGTGACGGCGACGCCGCAGATTGATGAGACCGCTGGACGGTGGTGGAGTTGGACGCTTGGACTGGATGGTGGTGAGTGGTGGACGCAGGACGCGTCACGCCAGCCTGGTAGTGGCTGAAGCCTGGAGCTTCGTCTGCGCCTCTGCGGTCTTCCTCACGGCAAAAGGTATTTGCTCAAAAATCTTGCCCTTTGAAAATTTGAAATCAATATTGCTAGTTGGCTAGTTGCTATGAATCTTATCTTATCGCTATGGTTTTAGGAAACTTAGGGATAAGTGAAAAAAATTAATGGAGAAAATGTTTGGCCCAATTAAACCATGTGTACATTATTTTTTTAATCAATTTTAGTACATTTACTTATTTATTGAATTTTATTTTCGGCTATTACGATTGTTGATCGGTCAACGGTCTCCATTCTAACTGAACGAAAATGCTGGATTGGCACTTGGTTGCATATATTATTGATCGGAATTTTCCATTGCCCCCGAGAAATGAATTAATCCGTTCTATTCGAGGTCCATCGTGGACTATTTACAATCCAAAAAAAACGAAGGGTATTTCTTTATGTTAAAGATGGTGGTAATGGTTGTTGAACTTCACTCATCATGTTGCTTGAATTCAGCTTCGCTCAGGGAAAGCATCAACTACGACCCTTGCATTCCATTTTAGTTTGTCGTGTTTTTCGTCCATGTCCCCTGGGCTGTATACGACGATAGTATCTGATTGCTGGATCAGAATTCGTTCTAATAGTAACTAACTTCATAATTCAGAATCAAGTAGAGCATGATTTCCTCTGTTGATCAGGTCAAATTACACACAGTAACTTCTGTTTCTGAATCATATATAAAATATATTGTTGAGATTGGAGCACAAAAAATACTATCTCACACCACTCCTGCACTCTACTGCCTCTCTCTTTATCACTCTTTCTCTCACGCACCACTACAAATAATGGCAGAAACTGATCAATTTTCGGTGGCAGCAAATCATTCATTTGCATATATAGAATGCCAACACCTTCACAGGATCTGCGCTTAGTCCGTTCATACCAATATTAACTGAAACTTGTTTTACATTTTCTTTTTCCTGTGGCTTCAACTGGAAATATCAACACGTTGCTGGCAGTCGGTTGATCAAATATTTCAAGCACCTCGAGAATATTTGTTTTGCATTTTTCTTATTCATGTTTGGGCTTCAAAATCTGCTTTAACTTTTTGATGATGTTACCCCTTATTACCATGAGAATCTGTATAATGAATAGGATTTTAAATTATTGACTTATAGTTCTTAAATATTTGCAAAAATCTTATTATTCTATTCAACTTATTAGTTAAAACATTACTTTTCAGTATTCTACAATTAACAAGTTAAGCCCATGTTTTTGAGCCATATTCTTTTCATTCTTCTACTGATTTTCAACCACACATTTTTCAATAAAATAATATTTTTCATCACATCAGTAATTTTTCATTTTTTTTCAACCACACATTCTCCATTAATCTACTATTCCAAAATATATTTTTCCAAAATAATGTGGCTCAAATACACCCTAAAAATAATAATTTAATATTAAGAACATATCGTCCTCGAATTCTTTGTTTAATACAGGCAGTTGGATTATTTGAAAAATCAGAGAAAGCAACAGGACTAGGGGCGCCATTGCAAATTACCCCAAACCTTAAAATTAAAGTTTCAATTTCATAAACCAGTTTGTAAATAATTATTGTCATTTTGAAGCAATATTTATGTCTATATATGTTGAAAAGTCTTCTTTCGGTTGGATTATAGATTTTTACAATTTAATTTTGTATATTGTTACTCCTTGCGAAGGCTCAATGAAATTATGCCACGTAGACAGGAAGTCAAGTAATAATCCAAAAGTCAGAAGGCTGAGTAGGTCAAACAAACCGAAGTCCTTGTTCTACAAGCCGATGTACTTATGACACCGAAGTACTTGTTGATTATCAAGTCCATGCATTACATAAATAATTATGCCTAGACTTGGGAGACTATTGTTACTTGTTCGTGCGAAACCCGCAAGCGTACGGGATCGTTGACAAGTAATTGAGTTGATGAATTGAGAGTATCGT
>CAIGRK010323789.1:0-11043 GCA_903798315.1 Fraxinus greggii | reverse complement strand
ATATCAAGAGATGGCAAACTCCTCCTCTCTAGCATTAGTCGAAGGATGGTTGATGCTGGAACAGGCATTTGAGCCCTTGCTGAGGAAAGGGTGAGCTTAGTCATTATGTCGGGCTGAAGTATTCCTGGTTTCTCTATTGAAATTGAAAGAACAAGATCACATGCCTTACGAAGGCATTGTGAATCAGATGAATAAGATAACTCAGTTATCAGCCCAGCCACAAGAAACGGGCTTGGGAAACCATGGAGGCACTTGAACTCCTTATAGGTTTCCCAAGCCTTATCCACTTGGTGTTCTCTCAGAGAGCTTTCAAGCTTTCCTAGCAAAATCAAGCGAGATGATTTTTCATGGTATAACTTCTCCTGCTTAATGTCAATAGAAGAAAATCCTTGGGGAAAGAAATTATATGCATCCAATACCTCAAGCCTCTTCACTTTGCAGATGAAATCAAAATTTCTGTTGAAATTCAGTCTTAAGGCAGCCTTATGTGTAACTGCTATCAATGATTGCGCCATCGAGATTAGAAAAATCAAGCATGTCAAATTTTTTCTAATTTACAATGTTACTGAAATCATTTCGTTTCAAGGAGCTCCCATCATGCCTCTGCAAAGAAAATCATTCACCATTATTATCTTAATGATTATCCTATTGAAAATATGCTAGTGTGAGCCTGCTAAATACACTAACATGCAGCATACAGATGGACAGGTACAATTCGATACAGCAAAACGAATTGAGGTCAATTCTAATTACTCATAAGCAACGATATTCAAATGAGCTAAAGTTCTTATACAGTATGAACCCATATATTACCAACGGCATTCCTCCACACAATGACCCTCCCTCACCCACCCCGTAAAAATCCCATCTTCACACACGAAGACATGTAGAATCATCATTACTTAACAATAATATCTCCAATAATTAATTTATGGCTACAAAGTGCTTATAGAACAGCAAAATAACCTTATTAAAGTGATCCACGAAGAATAGTGGCTGAATTGAATATTAAGAAGCGAAGAGCATCACGTTATTAAGAAATTAAAGAGATGAACCTGACAAAAATTAGTGCTTTGAGCTCTGAAGGTATCGTCTTGGGTGAATATATAATCGAAGTATCAAATAGTTGGCTGGCTACACAGTTGCTTCTAATTTTGATTGAGCTACAAGCCTATAAAGTTTTCACCCTCATAATGCAATTCACGAACTTCTAGGGTTAAAGGATTAACTGCACCCAAACCCTTGTTTCCTCGGTAATTAACAGACGCACTGTATATATTTAACGGGAAATATTTGGACTATCGAAGGTCAATATGAAAATGGCAATTTTCAAAAAGAAGAAAAGAAAAGGCAATTTTCTTGATTTTTTTTTTTCGAACATGTTTGGTTAGTCTTAAATTGACGAGGATAGTATTGTCATTCCACTGCATAAAGTCGTGTTAGTAGCAAAATGCGGCGCTGCGCTATCGCTATCGTCCGAGAACGACGCACTTGATCTTGTAAAACCCATAAATTCACACGAAATATTTTAGCATCGTGTTAGTAGCAAAATGCGGCGCTGCGCTATCGCTATCGTCCGAGAACGACGCACTTGATCTTGTAAAACCCATAAATTCACACGAAATATTTTAGCAGCGCGAAGAATTCGGGGAGCTGAGATTAGATAAACAGTGGCATTATCCAAGGTTCGGATGTCCTTATTCTTGATCGGGTTCACTTTAACTGGATCAATATGCGAAGAAGAATCAGAATCCAAAGAGTTCGTGGTGACCTTAGATCACTCCAATTTCACTGATTTCGTTGCCAAACATAAGTTTGTCGTCGTTGAATTTTGTGCCCCCTCGTAAGTTTTTGTTTATTTTGTAAAAATCGATTACCTTGAATTTTTTTAGCTTTGCGATTTTTGTATGAGAATTTGTAATGTGGTTTTTAGATTTACTCCGATTTATGTGTTTGTCTACGTAAATGTAAGGTGAAATAAATGACAAAATTAGAATTTCTTAGAGTTTCAGTGCTTTTATTTTTCCTTTTGTAAAAAGAAAAAGAAAAATTAAACAAAGGTAAGATCATAAAAGAGAAATGAATGACATTTTAAGGGGGAAGAGGTTTAAGATGTTCAGTAGATTAGAAGAAACATTGGTATAAATATCGTGGACAAAAAGTTTTTTTTTTTTTTGGTATCTGTAAATAAATTGAAATAATAATCCTGTATTTCTCTGTGAGTAAATTTCATGAGAAGAAACTTGTTACTCAATGCGATGTTTGAGTTTCCTTTACTTTTCTGATTACTTGATTTACATTGTTACAGTGTGGTTACTGCAAGAAACTCGCTCCTGAGGTGTAATATTCTATCTATACTCGAAATGCAAGGAATATCTCTTTACTTTTTTCTTCAATTTCTGGTGTCTTCTTCTGATTTGCAGTATGCGAAAGCTGCGGCTATTTTGAGCAAGAACGATCCACCGGTAGTATTAGCCAAAGTGGACTCAAATGAGTAGAAAAATAAGCCTCTTGCTAGTGAGTATAAAATTCAAGGTTTTCCCTCACTTGAAATTTTGAGATATGGAAGCAGTGCTGTTCAAGACTATAAAGGACACCGTTAGGCTGATGGCATCATTACTTATTTGAAAAAGCAAAGTGATCCTGCATCCAATGAAATTAAATCCCCTGAAGATGCTACCTCTGTAATAAACGACAATAAGATCCTTTTGGTGAGTGTCATTTCCCACTCTTTTCCCTCCTCTGTTCTCAAGTGCTGGAGCCAAATTTGTAAGCTGCACAGGTAAAACATGTTTGTACAATTTTACAGGTTGGAGTGTTCCCAGAATTTACTGGGGAGAAGTTTGAGAATTTCACTACTTTGGCTGAGAGATTGCGTTCTCTGACTGAGTTTGGTCGTAATTTGGATGCTAAGCTCCTTCCCCAGGGGGACTCATCAGTTGCTGGACTAATTGTTAGGCTATTCAAGACTTCTGATGAACTCTTCGTAGATTTTCAGGTATAACATTTCTTTTCAGTTTTATTAGGATTATGCATACCTTTGGCTGGTTGTTTATTCTGTTCTTTCAGTTCTAAATATTATACATTTTATCTAATGTTAGTCTTTTTAACTCAAAATATTATGTGTTGCAGGACTTTGATGTGGATGCTTTAGTGAAATCTGTTGAAGAAACAAGTATTCCTACTGTTACTATCTTTATCGATCCAAAGCTCCGTCCTTTTGTTATCAAATTCTTCAGCAGCCGCAATGCCAAGGTGAACTAAAGCTTCTTTCATCATTTTAGGACCACTGCTAATTTTGTACAGAATGTTCTTGCTGTAGAATGAAATTCTATGCAATCTATATATAGCACCATTATTATTCCTCTATTTATTATCTGCCATTGTAAATGATTTAGCATTTCTTATTATAAATGATCTAGCTTTATTAAAGGACAAATATTTTGTTTCTCATGCGGTGGCCGATTCATCACGCGGTGTATGCTTACAAAAATTTGGCCCCTGTTTGAGCCCCATTCTTTAAAATTAATTTTCCCAAACTCATTTTCAAACATACATTTTCCCAATAAAATAATTTTGTACGTAAATCCAAAACTTTTCCTACTTTTTAACCACATGTTTTCCAAAAAATCACTTTTTACAAAATTTATTCTCAAAAATTGGGGCTCGGACAGGGGCTATATATGTATGCTTTCTAATGCACTCTGGGCTTATTAAATTTCAGCTCTAATTTCATTTACATTATTTCCTTTTGCAACTTGGAACTTGGAAAAGTAGTTTTTTCTTCATGATTATGTGTCTGCTTGTTGCTGAAAGGTACAAGGATGTTCCTCTGAAAGATGGGTGTTCAAATGATTCCATAGTTTTTGAAAATAGATTATGCATTTTTCTGAATGTCCTGAAAGACTAGGAAAAATCTTGAAATAAATTCTGTCTAAAATGTCTCCCTGACCCAAGGAGCGCTTCTATTTTCTGTTTCCCTATTTCTTTAGCCTTGGTTAATGATCTTGATCAAATTTATCTGGCTACCAAAGATTGTGCAGTTATCTTCTTTATATTGTTCAGTTGGTATCACCATATGATTATTTGGTACAACAATACTCCATTTCATTTTCTTTTCATTGTGGGAAACATTTGCCATCTCATGGTTTTGATTTTCAGGCAATGTCATTTCTGAACTTCGGCAGTGAGCATCAATGCATCATGATGCTTCTACATCAAAATATCGTGATGTTGCTGAGCAGTTCAAGGGCAAGGGCCTATGTTTTCTAATGGGCGATGTCGAGGCTAGTCAAGGTGCTTTCCAGGTTTGTGCACATCAGTCTTCTGTTTGATTCACTTGCTATTTCTCTTACATTTCATTACTAACTCGTCATATCCCTGGCTTCTATGAACAGTCGGAAAGAAATATCTGAAGCCAAATGTTGAGCCTGATCAGATTGCAGCATGGTTCAAGGACTTTTAAGGTAGAGAATCCTTCTTCACGTCTTCTCGTAGGGGCCTTCGCTTCACCTCTCTATGAAAGCATCTCCACAGCATTGATGACCCTTATGATGTACCTTTTGAAATTGTTGTCTATTTAATTACTTTTTATTTTTAAAATCTTGCATTTGGTTTTAAAGGACGACCCTGCATGATATAAATTATGAAACCTCACATTTGGCAAGTAGTTCATTTATTGTAGTTTTTTGTTTTCTGGCAGCAAATAACTCATAGTTACTGTTTTATCATTTATGCAGGACGATAATTTGCAACCTTACAAAAAGTCAGAGCCCATTCCTGAGGCCAACAATGGACCTGTTAAGGTGGTGGTTGCAGGCAACTTGCAGGACATGGTCTTCAACTCAGGGAAAAATGGTATGAATATTAACATATTTATCATTCTTTTACATTTTTGTCGTCAGTAACAAATTTTAGCTTCTAAGTTGCACGTTATATACTTGCTGATTTTTTCCGTTGTCTGTGATACTTGAGCAGATGTTTTATTCCCATTCCTGACCGAGTAGGAGTAACAGTTTTGTGCACTATATGTTCTTTGTTATCTTGTACTTTTTTGGGATTGCACGTTGAGCTCATACATTTATTTTAACGTTAGTAAAAACATTTCATCTGTACTGTCTTCTTTGCATAATTGTGAATCTGGATATGTGCCTGATTATGGACATGCCTTTCTCGGTTTTTGCATGCACTGTCACCTGGCCATAAATTTGACTATCTTAGCGAAGAAAAAAGCTCAATTTTACTTATTTCCTTTCTAGCTTGTGGAATCTCCTTCGATTACAACCAACATCTGGGCTTAATTTACGTGCATAGTTATATTAGAGTTTTATGCTCCGTGGTGTGCATGGGCGGAGCCAGGGGTGGGCTACAGCCCACCCTTACCCAAGCCCAACAGATAAAAAAAAAATAAAAAATTAAAGATGAAGGGACCAAAAGTGTACAAAACCCGGAGCTGAGGGACTAAACCTCCACAAAAACAGTGGATTGGGGACTACATCGCACGAAATTAGAAATGTAGGGGCTCTTGTCACAGCTAAGCTTGCTTCGACCGCAACTGAAGAAAATTGGCTAAGCACATTAGCTATTTGCCGCTGCTCTCCATCCATAAAAATATTTTTTATATTTTTTTTTTTTTTCCTAGGGACATTTTTTTTTAATTTTTTTGCACGCGACTGTGTTGACGTACTTTGAGATTGTAGGGAAAATTCTGGATAACAAAAGCTTCAAGAGTGAGATCTTCAGTTTGGAAAGTCAGTAATAAACGCCCAGGTGATCTTCGTCTACTCTTTGTTTGTGCGTGCAGTTGCCTGGCATTCTTCTACGTATGAACTGTATAGCTCTTGCAGGTTATAATGCAAGTGATTCTGATTCGGATTCAGATTCAGATGAACCAGTTGAGAGTTCATGATTAGATTAACTTGGAATGCTTGACTATCCAACTTCAAGGTGAATTGGTTTCACGTTTTTGGACTCTGCGACTATTTTCATCTTTATCTGTTGGGCTGCATTTTTCTTCAGATTGGATCAATATCAATTTACATAGCCTCAAGGCCCTTGAGGGTTTTAGATCATGTTACAAAGTGAAGCATTTTCGTTAGGCAAGCAAACTACTTTTTTTTTAGTCTAGCACCTCTTGATTATCACCCAGATCGTCTGTAGATTGAATTGTTTCACTTCTGCTAGCAATATTTAGTGACATTCTTTCGAAATATTGGCATGCTTAGTTTTTGCTGTGGAATTTAAAGTGGGGAGAGTAATGAAATCCCCATGTATCCAACCACATAAAACATGAAGTTTATTCCTCTTTATTCAATCTCAGGTTTTGGAGCTTGTTGTGTTTAGTCTAAAGTACTAGTAGGAATTACTCTTCCTTAATTGAAGGACTTCAATTTTTTCTAGGCTGTTGGGTATAAATGATCTCCTTATAAACATAGTCATTTTGTTTTAAAGTTACTTTCTTAAACTACACCATCTGATCAACAAGGATTCTTTCTTGGTGACTAAGCACCATCACTTGAGATTTTTAGTGATGGCCCGAAACTGTCATCTCAACTGGTGTTATGGATAGTTCTAATTATGGTTTTTTAAAGTCACTGACAAATACACTCATGGTTAACAAAGTACCATGAAATATAACATTCAGTGACTGTCCTTAAATTGTGAAAATACAATGATGGTTATATGGTAAACTGTCAATGTGCGTAAATGTAATGGTTTTCATGATACCTATCATTGTAAGCAAACATACAATGCCGGTTGTGAATTATTTATTGGTGTAATGGTTTTTATGGTACCTATGTTGCTTAATTTATTTGATTTTTTTGTAGAAAGCTTTCATTGCGTGCTTTATTATTATTATTATTTTATTTTTTTTGTCGAACTTTAGAGATTAAAGTAAGATTCAAGTAATTTTTGTAACACAAGAATGTAAGTGAATTGATGGCGAGTGTTTATAAACTATTTATAAACAGTCAAATCACTTTTTATTTGCACATTTCGTGGGACGTACAAGTACTATCAATTTATCCACCACTTGTTTCTATCTATTTATAGTTTAAATTGTTTATAAACACTTCCCAAATGTTTAAGGACTATTACTTCCTTTAAATTACCTCCATGGAAACTGTTGGTTCTTGTTTTTGAGCTAGTCCCAAACAATGAAGAGTTTTAACATTTCCATGATGGCTATCCAAAAGCATCATTTTAAAATAACATAAATGGTATACCATGATGAATTCAAGTAAACCTTTCGGGCATACAGTATAATTTTTCACGACACTAATCGTATTATTGTATTCCTGTATTTAGCTTCAATGAGTGCATAATGGTGTCGGTCATTGGTCATTGTGAACGTACAACCACAGTTTTTATTCAATCCATCATTGTACACTTTTTTAATTCTACATTTTAGCTTGAAGGTGTGCATTTTTTTCTTAATCCTGTAGCCTTTTATATAGAACATCCATCTTATCTTTACACGTCTTAGAGACAGGAATCATAGTACTTCTACACACTTAACCATTGTGAAAGGGATATGTACCATCTCCAACAACTCTATTTTGGGGCATTTTGTGATTCAATGGTTAACTTTATTGCCAGATGGCTGTAAGTTTTGTGAAAATGAATTTTACGTGTTTTTTGTGAGCAATTGGCGAAGGAATTCATACATTATGGAGGCTTATTTCTTCTGAGAATGCATTTATGTTATCATATTGAAACCGGCCTCCATAGGTCTTTTGTTTTGGATCCATTCTACTGATTTACAACATAAAAAAAAAAATATATATATATATATATAGCAGTTTCAAGATTAATGAAGGAATTAACCTGTCAGAACATAGGCTGCATAGTGACTAGTGAAATCTTAAAGAGATTAACAAGGCACTTGAATACACTGTCTATTGCACAAAGCATGTCTTGTTTGACATCCAATGTCAAATTGACATTTAGCCCTTGTTTGGTGTTGATTAAAATCCCTAGCTAGAGCCAACAATTAATTTTAACCACACATTTGATTTATTAATTCATTAGCTTTGACTTTAAAAAAAAAGGGTTTTAGTTGGAGAGTTAAGTAAATGAATTCAAGTTTTGACCGAATGCATGTTTGAGTTTAAAAAGTTGAACAAGTCATCCTTTGTGGGACGGAGTAATAACTAGTTCTGAACAGGAGATAGAGATAACAGATTCACAAGAAAGGATTATGATGCAAGTTAATTTGTTCAGCTATCCTTTGGAATTCGCATGTAATGTAATAGTAGGGAAAACGCACTTGTGAATCAAGAAGTGAAACTGTTAAAACATGGCAAGATGGATCCTTTTGAGACTTTCAGATGTTGGCAGTTGGTACTTACATCTCGTATTAAGCTGGGAAAGAGATTGATTATACTTATATGGGATCTCTTCAGATGATTCGCCCTTGCTGAGTGTGGTGTTTTGGATTCAATCACACAGCGAGTTCTTTATGATTCGTTTATTTACAATTTATTTTGTTTCTTTTGATTGACTACCCAGTTTTATTATCATTCATCTTTGCTGTGTTCGATTGAATGACTGGTTATGGCTTACAGTTAGTTTGCATGGGTTGTTAAAATGCAATAGAAAATTGCTTCTTGGTTATCTTTCACCATGTTTGAATAACATGGCATTCCCACTTGCCATTTTTTGCAGGTTCATCGACCATGTTCAACAGTTTCTGCTATGAGTCGCTTGTGACAGTATCAATCCTTTCATTCAAAAATTCATTCACTCAATTTGAAGTATATCACATGATCATTTATTATTACAAGTTGCAGCACCGGGGTGGGGGGTGGGAAGAGAGAGAAATTTCATACTGTTGTATATGTGGACAATTGTGCAATTGTTTGTTCTGTGATATTGTATTAAATTCTTTTTTTTTTCCCCAACATACTCATTCTCAACGGGAAAAAACTTGTTCAATTATGTAAAAGATTTGGTAAAATTTTAGGTACATATAGCATCTCCCTTCTCAACATATGTGCACACAATAAAATATTTTATACATAAATTTAAAATTTTTTCTTATTTTTTAATCACACATTTTCTTAAAAATTACTGTTCAAAATAATATTTTTCTCGGATTATGGCCATCAAATAGAGGCATAATCTTTGAGTAATGTTATTTAGCGCTATTGATGTTAAAACATTAGTTTTATTGGCGCTAAGTGATAGGTTCATCGAAAGGTAAAATTAAGTAATTCATTTAATTTTCTCTCTCAAAAGTAGTATGGTTAACATATGTCATCTAATTTGCCAAAAAATAAAAGATCGAGCTTTTATCTAATCAAAATATCACGTGTTCCCTGTTTAAAGGGTCGTGTTAGATTGTTAGGTGCTACATTTAGGAACCTGACCGAAAGGTTTTTTGATTTTTTTAATGAATGATATCATTTTTCTATAAAATCGAGCATCTTGATTTATTTCACAACCTCTATGTTATCGTTTAGATTTCTATTCGTATTATTAAATTATCATATGATTCTCCTTAAAAAGAACATAGCGTGAATAATGCCCAGAAACAGAGATCTGACTTTGCCACCAAATCACATTATTAAAATAATCAGTGGTTCACTAAATTATATTTTAAATATCATTATTGGGCCCCGTAGTAACCTAAACATCTTCTCATTTGCTTGGCAAAATACAAAACCTCTGTGCTTTTTCTGTCTATTCCTAAGTGCACACAAAATCCTGGTAGAAGTGCAGAAAAGTCAAATTTTGTCATTTTGTCCATGGATTTTGTTTTGTTAGATAGTTCTTAGATGGCCTTAATATTAAGTTTAGAATTGATTTAGAATTTAGATTCGATAATTAATTTTAATTGTACAACATATAACTTTTATTAATTTTTTAACCACATATTTTACAAAACTTACTGAAAATTATTTTTTAGAAAAATTTAAACCGGGCCTAACATATGTGCTTTTTTTTTTTTCTAATTTACATATTATTTGTTTTCGGATCTAGACAGTATAGTAAATATTTATTTGGCGGTTTAAGGTAAATTGATTGTAGACCATATTGAAAAAGAAAAAGAAAAGAAAATAAAATTTTGTTATCACATAATTTAAATCATTCCAATAGGTTGTTTATGTAATTTCATTTTACATGTGTATACCAATGGTGATCAATATTGAGTTCAAGGCCTATTTTTTTCAAATATTGATTAATTCTAATTTAGTGTGGGGTTGACACGCCACAATTTGGTGATCAATTCAAGCGATGCAAATTGTTATATCATCGATCTAATTGCTCATGAATCCTTTGATTCATTGTTCAACTAAGTTGTGATTAGACAATAGACAAAAACAATCTAGAACGATGATGATCAATAAATAATGTTCTTTAGTCAATCTATTTTTCTTTTATTATCAAACATACCAAGTATGAGTTGTGGTTGTCACATAGGATAGGAGATAAATTTCGATAGTACAATCTTACATGCACACGTGGTAAGATCACTCATTCAAATCACGAGATTCAAAGTTCAAGTCACTCAAACGAAACACCGGTGTCGAATATCAATTCTGTTTCCCTTTCTTACCACCTCAGATGTCGAGATATCGTGATTTGAGTGACTCAAAATTTGAGGTACTATTATTTAAGTAGTTGATCATGTCACTTGTACATATAAAATGGTTCACCAATAAGTGAATAATGCTAAGTACGCTAAAAATATAGGTAATTGATCCGGACGGCTTTGTACCACGTAAACCCAAAAGCCAAGATTCACATAATAGAAGTTGGTGAGGGTGCAGTACAAGCAGGCAGGACCATAATAAAACTGAATTTTCAGTATCAACGTAAAGATCAGAGTCGGCCATTATCATAGTCGGCAAGAAACAGTTCACAAATTTGACGCAAGTTCAGACTCAAAACGCCGAAGGGAAGATTCTGAAATATAAGGGGGGAAAAAAGAAACGTTATAGAAAACTGTCATAAATATGAATGAGCCACTTCTTTCAGAGGAACGGCCAACACCTTCGTTTCCATCTTCTCTACTTATATATCTATATGTTGGCCACT